>VMDR010025562.1:0-14432 GCA_007922815.1 Macrotus californicus | reverse complement strand
GTACCGTGCTCATGGATAGGAAGAATTAACATCATCACAATGGCCATACTATGCAAAGCAATTTATAGAGTCAATGCAATCCCTATTAAACTACCGATGACATATTTCACAGATATAGAGCAAACATTTCAGAAATTTATATGGAACCATAAAAGACCCTGAATAGCTGTAGCAATTTTGAGAAAGAAGAACAAAGCAGGAGGGATACACAATATTTGATATCAAACTGTATTACAAGGCCACTGTAATCAAAACAACCTGGTTCTGATGTTTTTCTGTATCTGGAGGGTCTAATACAAAAGAAAGCATTTAATAAATTTTGGAAAATAATTTTTTGAGGATTTTAGAAGGCCAGCCCGGAATTTATTTTAAGACTAAATTTACCTTTTACTACTTATCAAGCACACCCTAATTGACCCCAACTCAGCTTGCCACTATGAAATTTCTATTTTTACCATTGTTCTTCTATTCCTTTCTGTTCTATGACTTTGCTCCTTTTGGTCTGATAATATTTTAATCTATATTAAATACCTTACTTGTCTAAATTTATGAAGAAAATTCAAGTTTTAAATTATATACTTAGTATTTTTATAAATCCTGGGATTTGGAGGCTTGTCATGAGGACAATGGTTCTCCAGCCTAGAACTGAGCTTAATAGTGGTTAGATTATTGGCTTTGAAGCTCTGAAGACATTTCAAAAGATTTTATTCAGAAGTATCATTTTCTTTCTAGTAAGTTTTAATAAATATAATTCTTGTGCACAGATGACTACACTTAAGAACATGTCCCAAAAATGTAAATATTAGTTCATATCATAAGTGACACGTTATCAGTGGCAGTTTGTTCAAAGTATTATCTAATTTGGATGTACTGTCTCTGAACACTTTCTAGGAACTAGATAGGGGCCTGGCACTTCCAAAGCTGCTCATATGTAAAGTTTGATCAACAAGATATAATGTGGAAAGATGGGACCTTAGAATTTGACTATCTAGACCAAAATACTGATATTTTGCTGGGTAGGTGGCAAGTGCATACAACAAAGTATTTGGGAACCTCTAATTTCACTCTGGTGTACTGAATTTCTCACTACATTTCCCTCATTGCATCCAAGGTCTCAGTATTTCTTCTATTCATTTTTCCAGTGCATTATAACTCACAACTCTTTCCTTGTGCTTATGCTGCTATTATACCCAGTATGATTATTTCCTCTTATCTTTCTCCACTTCTCAAACTCTTATTTATCCTTCAAATTCTGTTCAAAATTTTTCCTCCTCCATACTTGTGCTAATGTCTCAGAGAATTTACTTGCAACTTTCCAGATCCACAATGTTTCCTTCATTTAGTTCTTAAGCTTCCTTGAACACAGGACTGTCATCTAATCACCTTTGTATTCTCTGTTGCTTGTAAGAGCCATCAAAATATTCTATATACAGATATAGATGCTCAGTTAATGTTTATTACATTTAAATAGTCATTAAAATTTTAAATCTCTTCTTCAAAAAATCTTTTATTTATTTTTACAGAGAGGAGAAGAGAGGGAGAAAAAAAGGGTGGGAAACATCAATGTGAGAGGAAAACAATGACCAAACTGGGAATTAAACTGGCGACTTTTCAGTTTGTGGGATAACACCCAACCAACTGAGTCACACCAGCCAGGTCATAAAATCTTTTATCTAAGGAACAAGATTCCCAGCTATTCTTGCACATTTTCTGTTTTCAATGTCATTCACTAGTTCATGGAGGGGATAGAAGCAGGAAATTATGTTTTTATATCTACATAATATTTCCCAATTTTCAACATGCTCTCATGTATATAATTGCTTCTGAGGATCAGAGCTGTTCTGGAAACGAGAAGAGCAAGTATTTTTACTCTTAGGTATGAGATGAGAAAACTGAGGAAAAATGGCTTGCTCATGTTCTCATCACTGGTCAGCAGCCACATCAGGATTCAAATTCTGGTCCAGATGTGACTGATGGAGCGCTGTCTTTTTTGCTCTTTTCTTTATCACATTCATTCCCCTACTAGAATTCCCTGCAGCTCCAAGCACATTCCCAGCCTAGTAAGGGCCTCTCTAGCCCACATAGATTTACTGTGTGGAGTGAATTGTTTTATATCTGATCGGTGGCTGCAGAGGGAAGTTCTTTTGACTACCCTGCTTGGGGAGCATGTTTCTTTTAAAAAGTATGGACGTATTGCTTGGTTTTGTAATGTACAGGGATGTCAGGTAAATGGTTAAACTTGACCAACATCTCAGAGTGAAATTAACCTCATTTTATCTCAGTCATTTGAAACTTTTCATAAAAGATAAGCTGATTGACTGAGTCAACTGGCCCAAATGAATGAATAATTTGGTGAAGAAACTGCATAGCTAACTGAACACTTATATACATTAAACAAATACAGATTAGAACAATTTATAAGAGGATTCCATTCACTCTGTCAGTCTTTTCATTAATTACATATTTATAATAGTATTGCTGAATCTTAATCAAAACTAATTAATCCAGGATAACTTATTTTAATTTTTTTAGTGAAGATTTCAGTTTTGCTGTTGTAAAATAGAAGTACTCAGTTATTTGAATTTTGTTCTAGCCTTTGGAATATTTTTTAGGCAGGCTATTCCTACCAATTAGTCTGGAATGTATGGGATAAGGAGAGTAACCAATTTATTGTATAATTTATATTATTGTGCATGAGAGGATGTCAGTTTGGGTGTGGGATAAATTAAGTATGAATCAGTGCATTTATGTGTGGATCATCTTCAACATATGATTAATCTGCCCAACATCTAAAGAAGCAGTAAAAGTTGAGGAAAGTGTTGACACAAGATTGCACCATGAACTGCAGAAATGAACACACAACCAGATGAGGAATAAACTATTCACTATCTAAAAAGAAAGCATCAACAGTATGTCCAAGAATTGTTTAAAAATATAATTAACTTGAAAAGTCCACAGTGATTTATAACGCCCTTAGACATACCTTGCTTCATTAGATTCTCAGAACCGAATAGCATAATTAATATAGTTTTCCCATTTATAAGTGTGGAAATTCAAGTTTTTAAAGTTGACTAATAATTCATATGTCTAGTGAATCTGAGCCCAGAATATAGGTTTTATGGTTTTCTGTCCAAGGCTTTTTGCACCATATTATACTCCCTTACGTGTACATCCGTTATTTAATGTGGACTGGGGACACCAAGAAAAAACATTGTTTATATGATTGAAGAATTTGTAACTTAATTAGGTTGCCAGGAGAAGGAGGAGCACATGCATATGTTTACAATACCTTTGACACACAGGAGACACTCAATGAATGTGTGACTGAACGAAAGAGCTAAGTACCCAATTAACAAAAGGTAATGAATATTATAACCACGAAGAATAATCACTAAGGCAAGCTAGCAGAAAAATCTTGAACTATAGGAATGAGAAAGCAGCATATAAACAATCCGAGTGTCTTTGCAGAGGAGGGAAGGTGGTTCCTCCAAGCAGACTCAACCATTTCACCAATGCTCAGGGACCTCCTATTAATTCAGAGAACAACTAGCGGAATAGTTGGCTATAGGAGAAGCTTTGTGTAAGAGAGTATTGAAGACAGAAATAGGAGCAGAGATGGATGGAAAGTTAGACTGAAAAATTAATATGGAACTGGATGTGAGAAACATTTAAATTTAAATTTAATGCTGTAGAAAATACATAACTTTGAAAGTGTTTTATATTTGTTTATTTTTTGGTAAAACCCCAAATAGAATAGATTTTAATTCAAACAGCTTCAGGTTAAAGTTAAAAAACATGGATCTGTATATGAAAATCAAATTTATTGTGATATAATTTATGTTTGGTAGAGGGCATCTATAGAAAGTGAACAATTTGATGAGCTTTGACAGATTCGCACACTTGTAAAACTACCACACCTCTTAAGAGATAAATAAAACATTTCCATCATACCTTGGAGTCCACAAAATAAACTAGAGACTCTAGTTTTTGCTGTTTGATCCTCCATTTGTCACTAGACTTTTCTAGACTTGTACTAAACTGTATACTATCTCTACCTCAGCATTGCCATGTGGGAAAAAGTAGACATTGTAAGTATAAACTTTTTGAAAATTGTGAAATGTAATGAAAATGCAAGGACTTATTAGTCTAGGTAACATGCAGTTACAGGAAGACTAATAAGACCACAAAATATAGGAGGGACTCAAAGAAGAGTTGGAAGAAGGAAAAACATCAGCAAATGTGTTCTATATTACAGGTGTAATGTGATTCATGCAGGTACTAAGACTGGGGGCATAGATCCTTGATGTGAGGATGCAGAGCAGGACCAGATTCACTCCAGGCTATCTTACTGGTACTTTCATTTCATCCTCATGTGGCATTGGATTTCAGATCATGAATTAGCAAAATTACAAGTTATTTAGGGTCAGAAATCACTGAGCCCATCCAAAGTTAGACAAGTGTCTAATTCATGAGTGCAGAGTCAGCACATACCAACTTCAGTACATGGCCCTACTCTTGAAGGATTTTTCTGAAATATAACCTGATTTCTTTATTCTCTAGATTAAACTCTTTTAATGGCTTCACATGGCATTTAGGTTAACCCAAAATTCCTTAGAATAATAGGTAAGATTATTGAAAATTTGAGGCTTGCTAATTTCTTCAGATACCTCCCTCATCATGCTCTAACCTAGTATATGTATCATAATTCTCATTCTTCCTTTGTCGTGCCCCAAAAACTTTGATAATACATAATACCACTTCTCATTGAGCCTAAACCCAGAATGGTTTGCAGACCTTTTAGTGTATACCATCAGACTGATCATAAATAAATGCATGAGCATTGGAAATGGAGAAATATGACCTTGACTTCTTCCCTGTCATTAACTAACTGTGGTGTCTGCTAATGAATATCCACAAGCCTAAGTTCCCATATTTGTAAAATAAAAATGGGATCATAGTACTAATCTTCTGGGTTTCCTGTGAGGATTAAGTGAAGTAGCAGAATATCTAAGAGCAAGAAATCTGGACCAAGACTGTCTTGGTCTTGGTGTATCTCTGCCACACATGAGCTATAGGATCTTGGGAAAGTTACTCAACTTTCTCAGTTTCCTCAGTTTCCTCATAGATGGGAGATAACCTACCTCACAGAATTTTTGTTAGGATTAAATTAAGTAACAGAGGTCAAACACTGAGGAGAATGCCTAGCACATAGCATTCAATTGATGATGTCTATTGTTATCACTATCATAGTTTATTAAAATAAAATAGAAATATTAAGATGCAATAATCACAACCTCTCTCCCCTTCCCTACTCTGCTCTACCTTTAAGGGAATATGTTTTCTGCATATTGTCTTTTGCCCTCTGCAGCTCAGAGTGATCAGAGCTCATTCTCGCTGTGAAGGATATGGCTAATGGACTGATTCCCCGCAAAAGAGCAGAAAGATAAAACCTTACTTCCCAGGGCTCAGAACATTTTCTCAGCAAGAAGAAGAGTCCTTCATAGGGACTGGAATCATTAGGTACTACAGTGCTTTTGGAGAGTCTGGGTCAGCAGACAGGGGAAGGAAGGAGTCTAGGAGATTACCTTCATCCCAAACAGCCTGTATGTAGAATGACAAAGGAAGATGGGAAATGGGGGGAGGGACAATATGATAGTGAGAGAGCAACACAGAGAAAGTGAGGAGAATTTTAGTAGCTTCCTAGATTAGGAACTTTGTGGAGCGAGAGGACCATCTAAAAGGATGCATTAAAAGTTCCTTCTGCAAAGTGCTATGTAAAACTGTCATGCCTCTCTTTTAAAGAAACTTTCAGGAAAGATCTGTAGCATTCTTAAAAACCTGTGCAGTCAGACTATTTCTTAGAATTGGATGTGGTATAGAGTGTGGACCGTGTTGAATTATAGTAATCACTATTATTGATAGACATATTGAATTATGTTCAGTTTTTTAAAATTTATTTATTTTTATATTTTTGTACATTTTATCCCTTCTGCCTACAATGTCCACCTCTGTTTGTTTATCTCATGTATTTAAATGTTCAACATTCTTTCAGATCTATGTAAAGCACCTTTTCTTCCCTGGAATTGATCAGTTTCTCCTTTGACCCTCATCATGCTTTTATATATTCCTTTCTTGTTCAGCGTTTCTCTAATTCATTGCAGCCATAAATAGCCTTGCTCAACTACACGCAAGGCTTGTATACATTATGGGAAAAACAGCCTGTGAGCAGTTGACCCTTTTAACAATTTATGCTTCTTTCTGCTTGATAACAAGACTCTCACAGGCTATTTATCCTACGTGTACAGATATTTTTCCCCTGACAGCCTTGGATTCATAAGGGCTGATCCCTGGAAACAATTACCCTAGTTTTTCAGTGTTCTAGGGCTCCCTTCCAGGAGTCATGGGCAATCCCTGGGTGCAGAGGGTGTATAAGAATAACAGAATGCCACAATATTATTTGTGGGTAATTCTTGAGTAAAAGATAACAAAGTCAATGACAATAGAGGGTCTGTCAGCTATGGGAGGCCAAATAACCAAAGAAATCTGAGTCTTAGAGGTAACAGATTAGTCTTGACTCCTTGGTCAGCATAATTTTAAACAGTTGTATTACTTTTTGATTATTTGCTGACCAGCCAACAGTAGTCTGCTTCTTGACCAGACATATATGTAGAGTGACAATATATTCTTGTTTACTTGGAACATTCTGGTTTATACTTGTTGAACGGGAGTGGAATTTTGAATAAGTACCTTCGATGACATTTAAATTTGTCATGGTTTGGACAATACATTATATGGTCATGCTATATATAGATTAATACCAGTGATAAAGTAGATCAGCCCTGACCAAGGTGCCTCAGTAAGTATTTTTTTTTAACAAGATGAATTAGTCTTCCAGATATAGCAGAATGATTGTCTAGGTGCCTTAATAAACACATGGTATCTCTTCTATTGTCTTGGTCTAGGCTCTCCTGGCTTCTGGTTTAAAAGAGAACCATAGGTACAATTCACATCATTCCTTTTCCTATTCATAGGCTTGACTGTATTCAAGCGTCCTCTAACCATGGTCAGTGACCAGCATCACAGGTCTAATGGATAAAAATTATATCAGTGGCTCAGAGACTGGGGTATTTTACATGAGTGTAGCTGAACAACTATGGGTAATTTTATCAGCACTAATACTACTTAATCTGGCCCCCCATAGAAGAAGACAGCCTTTGGCAAAACCAAGAGGTAAAGTTATCCTCTCTTGGTTTGGAGGTGGCGGAGTAGAGCTGAAAGCCACTTGGTATGGCATACGATTTTTCTGTTGCTGAAGTGGAATCCTCTAAAATCCTTGGTAATATTAGGAAAAGGGCTGATATTCACCCAACCATTAATAATCACATAGCAGGGTAGAATGGAAAGTCAAGATTCCTCCCTGTCTTATACTGCTGTAACTATAAGGCTTGGATCCCAGTTCCTGGTCATGACAAAAAAGGCACTGGTTTGTCCAGTTGTGAGGCTTAAAAGTCCAAGGCCCAAAGGCTGGGTTCCCTTTACCAGAGTCTGATGTCTGGACTGTTAGATCCCTGCACTTTAAGGATATATTTGACATAAAACCAGTTTTGATACTTTTTTATTTTAGTTAGTACAAGAAGGGCAAATTTGTCATTCTCCATCTTCTTCTCTATCCCAATCTCCAAAAGATTCTACATTCCCATTTCTGACATCACTATTCTTCAACTTCTAAAATCATCATGATTTGTCCTCTGCAACTCACATGGATCAGGGAAATCTCCTCTGTCTTTACCCTCTTGGTCTGTCAGAAATATACCTCTCACTGCTTTCCTGGAAGCCGTTTCAAGTGGTGGCTGTTTTCTTTTCCACTCTCCACGTACTGCTTGGTGTGGAGGAGAGCAGAGCATAGGTTGTTCTCCTTCTCTTAGCTGCTTTCAGTGTGTTCTCCATCCCTCTTACCTCAGACCTCCAGCTTGGAATCTTGTGCCATCCCATGCCTACCAAAACTCCTTCTTTTTCTTTTTTCAAAACATAGATCAACATGTATTTTTTTTACCTTTTTTATTTATACTTTAAAAAAAATTATTGTTGTTGTTCAAGTACAGTTTTCTGCCTTATTTCCCCTTCTTTTCCCCCACCCCAGCCATTCCCACCTCCCTCCCCTGATTCCACCCCCCCTTGGTTTTGTCCATGTGTCCTTTATAGTTATTCCTGAAAACCCTTCACACATTTCCCCCCATTTCCTCTCTCATCTCCCCTCTAGTTACTGTTCTTTTGTTCTTAATTTCAATGTCTCTGGTTATATTTTGCTTGCTTTTTTGTTTTGTTTATTAGGTTCCACTTAAAGGTGAAATCATATGGTATTTTTCCATCACTGCCTGGCTTATTTCACTTAGCATAATGCTCTCTAGTTCCATCCATGCTGTTGCAAAGGGTAGGAGCTCCTCTTTCTTTCTGCTGTGTAGTATTCCATTGTGTAAATGTACCATATTTTTTTGGTCCATTCAGTTACTGATGGGCACTTAGGTTGCTTCCAGCACTTGGCTATTATAAATTGTGCTGCTATGAACGTTGGGGTGCATAGGTTCTTTTGGATTGGTGTTTCAGGGTTCTTGGGATATAACCCTAGCAGCGGAATTACTGGGTCAAAAAGTAGAAGGGATCACAATACCTGATATCAAACTGTATTACAAAGCCACTGTAATCAAAACAGCCTGGTATTGGCTTAAGAACAGACACATGGACCAATGGAACAGAATAGAGAGCCCAGAAATAAACCCAAGTCTCTATAATCAATTAATATTTGACAAAGCGGGCAGAAGTATAAATTGGAGTAAAAATAGCCTCTTCAACAAATGGTGTTGGGAGAGCTGGACAGATATATACAAAAAAAATGAAACGTGATTACCAACTTATACCATACACAAAAATAAACTCAAGATGGATAAAAGACTTAAATATAAATTGTGACACCATAAAAGTTCTTCAGAAGAATATAGGCAAGAAAATCTCAGATATTCCACGCAGCAATATTTTCACTGATATGTGCCCTAGAGCATGGGACATAAAGGAAAGAATAAACAAATGGGACCTCATCAAAACAAGAAGCTTCTGTACGTCTAAAGAAAACAGCATTAAAATGAAGAGAACCAACTATATGGGAAAACATACTTGCTAATGATAACTCAGACAAGGGTTTGATCTCCAAAATATATAAAGAACTCACGTAACTCCACTTTAGGAAGTCAAGCAACACAATTAAAAAATGGGCAAAGGACTTGAACAGACACTTCTCCAAGGAGGACATGCAGAGGGTCCAGAGACATATGAAAGGATGCTCAGCATCACTAGCCATCAGAGAGATACAAATTAAAATGACAATGAGATACCACTTCACACCAGTCAGAATGACCATCATAAGCAAGGCAACAAACACAGGTGCTGGCAAGGTTGTGGAGAAAAGGGAACCCTAGTGCACTGTTGGTGGGAATGCAGACTTGTGCAGTCACTATGGAAAACAGTATGGGATTTCCTCAGAAAACAAAACACCTTCTGGTAATCATCATCTAATCCTCTTTCTTGAAGACATTATTTATAGAATCACAGTTACTGTAACACCATTATTATAATTTGGGAGGCTATCATCATCCATGCTGCTTATCCTTCAAGTACTTTGGGCTTTCATTCCTTTGAACTTTCCTCTGCTATTTATCTTAATTTCCACCTACATTAGCTATTCAATCCATTGGCAGAACCTAGATATCACCTCAATTTCTAGCATTCGATTCTTTGTGCGTTACCTCTATTCTTTCAGCTAATTATTTCTAGGACCCCAACTCCAACAATAATTTTATTTCACCAGGACATAGATTCATTGATTTTATCATCTTTTCTCTGCCCCTCATTGCTTCATGTCTTGACTACCCTCTGTTTCAAGTTTAAATACTATAAATAATTACTACAATCATTCTGTTATGTATGCTCATAAATCTCTTGCCCCTTTCTTGCTTCATCATATTAATTTATCAGTGTTATAACCCTCCTTGATTGCAAATTGCTATCCTATAACAATGTTGCCCTAGAACAACATACAACCATGCAGAGCGGTTTCACTTTAAATTCATGAGCACTAACCAAAAGCAAACTCTTAATCCTAACGGTTATACTAGATTTTTCTAATTCATTCACCTTCAGCTCTTTTTTATCATTGTTTCATATAATTTCCTCTTTTTTTCAAACTGTTAACTAACACTTATTCACTCTCAATCTCAGTTTAAGACCTTGCTTCCTATTTCATTGGGAAAATTTAATCAATCAAGAGAAACTTAACAAACTCTGACCACCACCTCTAACCATCTATTTATATCAACCTTCTATTACTGTGGTAGAGGTACCTGTGCCCTGAGCAAAGAAAAACTCCTCCACCTCTATGGTAGATTTTCTTTTATCCTTGTCCCTTTCTCATGAATATTCACGTCTCCTCACCTCCCCACACTCCCCACACTTTCAGACATTTCTTATATGGATAAATAGTCTGTTATTTCTCCAAATGTTCTCTTTTAAGCCATTTTAATCTTCAGATAGTTCTGCATTTCTCTCTTTTTCTTTATAGCAGAATTGTTCATAAGAGTTGTGCATACTCACTCTCTTCATTTACTTTCCAGCCATTCTCCGTTGAAACCACTTCAATTAGGCCTTCTTCTGTCCCTCCACTGGCATCCTCATTGCTAAATCCTGTGGTTATTTGTTAGTCCTCATCCAGCTCTACTCATCAGCAGTTTGTGACCCAGATGATTACTCTCTCCTTCATTAAACACTTCATTCAGTTAGCTTTTAGGATCACTTACACCACTAGTTTTCTTCCACTTTATTGGTTGTTTCTTCTTGGCCTTCTTTGCTGTTGACTTTTAATCTCTTTGTCCTCTTTACATTAGAATACTCCCTCTTGTTCCTTGAATCTTTTTTAATCCATGCTGAATCTTCTGTGATATCATGGCTCTAGGTGTCAACTGTATGCTGATGATATGTCCTGTTGGCATGATAATCATAGGGCAATATAAGTGCTTACCCTAATTCATCATATTCAGAGCAGCCATAGGAGTCCTACTGAACTGTGAGATTGTGTTATTTTTTCACTCAACACCACAGTTGGCTTCCCATCTCACTTAGAGTAAATTTCTTTACAAATGTCTTTGCACATCCATTACTTTTATAATCTTCATTTTCCTACTCCTCTCCTTCTCCTTCATTCTTCTTTGTATTTGCTGTATCTGCCTGGAAAGTCCTTCTACCAGGTACCCATGTGGTTCCTCATATACGTCCTTTAGTTTTTAACTCAAATGTTACCCCTACTGAGGAAATGTCCTCAGCACTTCTTATTCCTCTTCCTATGTAATACATTACATATCTTACAAATTTTTATTCTTTATTGTAATACTTTTCTTCTACCAGAACATAAGGATCAGACAGTCAAGGGCATTTTTTTTTCTTACAGATGTATCCCCGACACCTCTACAAATGTTTGATAATCAAATGAACAGATAGCAGATATATATACCATAAATGGTATCTAAGTAAGATTAATCTTGAAGTTGCTTTTATTCTTAACTGTTTTGATTCAAGGTAGACTGGAAAATTAGTTACAACCTTTCTATAATGGGATTAATTTGTTTTAGTTTTAGTGAGTTTGTGATTCTTCAAAGTGATAGAAATCATACAATTGTTAAGGCACTAATATTACTAAACATTGTTGTATTACCTGGGGAGTTCAGAGTGAAGGGATTTGAAAAAATAAAATGGGAGGTTTCTTTCTAAGTCAATAAGAGAAAAAAAAAAAACATTTAACGTCTTTATAACTGGAAGTGTGATGGCTATAGGACATATTTGGGGGAAGCTTCCAGGTCCATTCTCATCACAACCTTTTCAAGACTATCCCAAAAAACACTGGCATGCAATTTAATTTTGATTTGTGTGTATATGATCCATGATTATGAAGCCCATGTAAAAATATAAAGTATACTTTAATCACACAAACTTACATTTTAATTAAAAATTAGTATATTAACTTTAATGTTTTTTTATTATGTATGTGTAGGATGAAAGGTAGGGGGTGTTTCATGTAAATATATGTTTTTTCAGAAGTAAGAGTGATAGTTGAAGGCTAAACTTCTAATCTCTGAGCAATAATTTCTAATAGAAAATATACTATTCAGATTAGTCCAAATGACTGTTAAAGAAATGGATGCATTTCCTAAAACAAGAGATTGATTTCTTCCCTTATGTAAGATGCCATAAAACTTGAATTGAAGGTAAATAACTGATAATAGTTTGCCACTGTTGGAAGGGAGAAAGACACAGGGCAATTAAACATGACAGTAAAGTTAATATATTCCAAAACCACCCAAAATTTACCTAGCACATGAGTGGGGTTTATTGAAACCAAGAAGTTCAGGGACAGATTAAGTGTAAAGCCTCTTAACAAGACAATAGGCACCACACAGACTTAATGTTGATGAATTATGTTTAGGAGACTATTGATGTTTAAGAATATTTTTTGTAGTTTCAACCTAATAGTATTGTTAGTAAATTTGTATTTTATCATTATTGCATTATGCAGGTATTAACCATTCATTTTCCCTACCTGATACTCCTTATTGTAAAAGAAGAAATGTAGTGAGGCTTGGACGGAAGCACAAGGCTGTAGTGATTTCTGAGAAATTCTTGTGCGTGGCTTAGGAGGGAAGGCAAGGTCTGCCCTCTGTTCTCAAAGGGAAAAGTGTGCAAGGATAGCTGCCAATGCCTCGGCCTTGGCTTCTCAGGGGCCTGTGTCATTGGGACACACTGGGTCACATGCATTCTTTCTTCCCTTTGACCTCTCATAGCTCTCTTTAAATAGTCTAACCGAATCTTCCCCACACTTCAGGCTTCTTACTTAGACACCATTTGTCTCCCTCCTCTTTCCCTTTTCTGGGCTGGAGTTTTCCCCCTTGTCTGGGCTCCCGCAGTAACCTGCTTGTTCCCCTACACTTTTTATATTTATTAATAGTATCTTTTCTTGACTATATCCCACCAGACTATGAATTTATGAACATTTTGAAGCACCAACTTGTTCAACTTTAGATTCCTAGAGAGAAATACAGTATCTGGACCATTGTAGAGTGAATATTTATCCTCCTTTTACTGTGTGTCCGGCACCGGGCTAAGTATTTTACACACATTATTCTATTTGATTCTCACAACAAATTTGGGGAGAAATTACTATTATCATGTCCATTTTAAAGATAAGAAAACTGGGATTAAAGTGTTTGAGTGCTTTGCCCAGCATCACACACATAGAGTGACAAATCAAACACAAAACAAACAGATTTCAAGTCTTTCAGAAAGTTGTAGAATATTCTCAACCACTTTGAATAATCAAATGATTATTGAATGAATGATTCAACTCTGAGGGTCAGAGAGAGTTGGGGCCAATAGACTATAGTTTGCATTCTCTTGTATCCTTAAACCTAAGCTTACCACTTTCCAAAAATGTTTTAAAGTTGTGCATTTGATGGTTAGTGTTGCAAAAGATCTTAGTAACGAGACTCTCTTCTCACTGTGTAACCTGGGGCCTGGAGTGGGGCAGAGAGAACTAGAAAAGTTACCTGACCTAAAGTATTCAGATGTAAAACCTGTTTTTCCTTTTGGAATGAAGTTAGTTTCAAAGCAAGAAGGAACAAGAAATTATATGTATAAGAGTTTGAACTTCAGCTTCCAAACTCTACTTTCTTGATGGATAAAAAAGAATGAAAGATAAAGCAATATCTCAGATTTTCAAGTTTTGTGTTTAATAAAACTCAAATGAATCTCTGCCAGATGGGTGAGTGGGAATCAGATGTATGATTAAACTTCCCCCTGGAATGTATGCCCCTCAGAGGTCAAACGGAAAGTAGCATCAGATCGGTCTTTCCAAATGTGTCTATTGCCTCATGGAAAGTGGTCAATAGTTCTCACTATGGAAACTTAACAGAACAGATTTTTTTAAGTTAATGTTCTAACTCATTTAAGACTCTAAGCACATATTTAGAGAAAGAGAAATACGAATAACGAATTGTAAATCATAGATAGTGCAAGTAGTATCTCTGACTTTCTGCAGATTGCAGGTTGGGTTTCTTTTAGACTTAATGTCATATATGAGTTATCTCTAAGCCCCTTCTTAAACCTCTCTCAATACTGATTTACAATAAATGGATGGGTTTAGCCATGTGATGAATGCCATTTTTAAGAAAACACCGGGTATTTGAGTTTGCTTTTTCATAACATCTAAGAAAAAGGGGGTAGGGGCACATGTCGGGAGATATTCACAGCCAGAATAGAGCAAATGAAAATTCAGCATCACCTTTAAATACCATTCCATATAGACAGCTCACTCTGTTAGTAAGAGGTAAATAACATTT
>VMDR010025561.1:0-14769 GCA_007922815.1 Macrotus californicus | reverse complement strand
TGAAATTGTTTTTCTTCACCTGGAAACGGTCGCGTGGTGGTGCCCTGGGGCTGCGGTGCCGCCTAAGCGAGTCGACAGCGGCTGGCTTGGGAAGGGCTTCGGGGGCCTGGGGCTGCGTGGGGTCATCTCGGGCACCTTCCTCGGGACCCAGGGAGTGACCGGGGAAGCTGCTCCGCGCGACCGGAGCATGCTGGGGGCCGGGGCGGAATAGCGCCCAGAAGTGTTTTTCTCTGCCTGAAAATGCTCGAGGAATGGTGCCCTGCCGGCTGCAATGCCGACTAAGCGGGTCAATCGCGGCTGGCATGGGGAGTGCTCTGGAGGCCTGGGGCTGCGTGGGGTCATTTGGGCACCTTCCCCGGACCCCAGGAAGTGACCGGGGAAGCTGCCCTGTGCGGCCCGAGCATACTGGGGCCGGGGCGGAACAGTGCCCAAAAGTGTTTTCCTCCGCCTGAAAATGCTCGCGGGTGTTGCCCTGCCGACTGCGGTTCCGCCAAAGCGGGTCGACCGAGGCCGGCATGGGGAGTGCTCCGGGGGTCTGGGGCTGCGTGGGGTCAGGTCTGGAACCTTCCCCAGAGCCCAGGGAGTGACTGGGGAAGCTGCCCCGTGTGGCCCAAGCATGCTGGAGGCCGGGGCAGAACAGCGCCCGGAACTGGTTTTCTCCGCCTGGAAATGCTCGCTGGGTGGTGGCCTGCTGGCGTGGTGCCGCCTAAGCTGATTGACCGTGGCCGGCTTGGGGAGTGCTTCGGGCGCCTGGGGATGCGTGGTGTCACGTCGAGCACCTTTCCCAGGAACCAGGGAGTTACAGGGGAAGCTGCCTCGCGCGGTCCAAGCATGCTGGGGGCTGCGGCGAAACAGCACCTGAACGTGTTTTTCTCCACCTGAAAATGCTCGCGGGGTGGTGCCCTGCCGGCTGCAGTGCCGCCAAAGCGGGTAGACCGCGGCCGGCATGGGGAGTGCTCCGGGGGCCTGGGGCTACGTGGGGTCAGGTCGGGCACCTTCCCCGGGGCCCAGGGAGTGACCAAGGAAGCTGCCGCGCGCAGGCCGAGCACGCTGGCGGCCGGGTCAGAACAGTGCCCAAAAGTGTTTTTCTCCGCCTGAAAATGCTCCCGGGGTGGTGCCCTGCCGCCTGCGGTGCCACCTAAGCACGTCGACCGCGGCCGGCATGGGGAGTGCTTCGGGCGCCTGGGGATGCGTGGGGTCATTTGGGCACCTTCCCTGGAGCCCAGTAAGTGACCAGGGAAGCTGTCCCACGTGGCCTGAGCATACTGGGGCCGGGGCGGAACAGTGCCCGGAAGTATTTTTCTCCGCCTGAAAATGCTCACGGGGTGGTGCCCTGCCAGCTGCGGTGCCGCCTAAGCGGTCGGTTGTGGCCGGCATGGGGAGTGGTCCGGGGGCCTGAAGCTGCGTGGGGTTATTTGGGCACCTTTCCGGACCCCAGGAAGTGACCGGGGAAGCTGCCTTGTGCGGACCGAGCATAATGAGGCCGGGAGTGAACAGTGCCTGAAAGGGTTTTTCTCCGCCTGAAAATGCTCGCGGGGTGGTGCCCTGCTGGCTGCGGTGCTGCTTAAGCGGGTCGAACGCGGCCGGCATGAGGAGTGCTCCGGAGGCCTCGGGCTGCGTTGGTAAGGTCGGGCACCTTCCCCGGGACTCAGGGAGTAACCGGGGAAGCTGCCCCGCTCGGGCCGAGCATGCTGGGGGCCGGGTCGAAACAGCGCCTTAAAGTGTTTTTCTTCGCCTGAAAATGCTCGCGGGGTGGTGCCTTGCTGGCTGCGGTGCCGCCTAAGTGTGTCGAACGCGACCTGCATAGGGAGTGCTTTGGGTGCCTGGGGCTGCGTGGGATTAGGTCGGTCACCTTCCTTGGGACCCAGGGAGTGACCGAGGAAGCTGCCCCGCACGGCCCGAGCATGCTGGGGACCGGTGCGGAACAGCGCCCGAAAGTGTTTTTCTCTGCCTGAAAATGCTCACGGGGTGGTGCCCTGCCGGCTGCGGTGCCGCTTAAGCGGGTCGACCGCGGCCGTCATGGGGAGTGCTCCGGAGGCCTGGGGCGGCGTGGGGTAAAGTTGGGCAACTTCCCCAGGGCCTAGGGAGTGACCGGGGAAGCTGCCCCGCGCAGCCCGAGCATGCTGGTGGCCGGGGAACCACAGCGCCCGGAAGTGTTTTTCTCTGCCTGAAAATATTCGCGTGGTGGTTCCCTGCCGGCTGCGGTGCCACCTAAGCGGGTCAACCGCGGCCTGCATAGGGAGTGCTTTGGGTGCCTGGGGCTGCATGGGATCAGGTCGGTCACCTTCCTTGGGACCCAGGGAGTGACCGAGGAAGCTGCCCCGTGCGGACCGAGCATACTGAGGACGGGTGGAACAGTGCCTGAAAGTGTTTTACTCCGCCTGAAAATGCTCGCGGGGTGTTGCCCTGCCAGCTGCGGTTCCGCCAAAGCGGGTAGACCGCGGCCGGAATGGGGAGTGCTCCGGGGACCTGGGGCTGCGTGGGGTCAGGTCGGGCACCTTCCCCGGGTCCCAGGGAGTGACCGGGAAAGCTGCCTCGCGCGACCCGAGCATGCTGAGGGCCGGGGCGGAACAGCGCCCGAAAGTGTTTTTCTCTGCCTCAAAATGCTCACGGGGTGGTGACCTGCCGGCTGCGGTACCACCTAAGCGCGTCGACCGCGGCCGGCATAAGGAGTGCTTTGGGCACCTGGAGCTGCGTGGGGTCAGGTCGGGCACCTTCCCCGGGACCCCAGGATTGACCGGGGAAGCTGCCCCGCGCGACCCGAGCATGCTGGGGGCCGGGTCAGAACAGCGCCCGAAGTGTTTTTCCCTTCCTGAAAATGCTCGCGGAGTGGTGTTTTTCCGGCTGCGGTGCCGCCAAAGTGAGTAGACCGCAGCCGGCATGGGGAGTGTTCCAGAGGCCTGGGGCTACGTGGGGTCAGGTCGGGCACCTTCCCCGGGGCCCAGGGAGTGACCAAGTAAGCTGCCGCGCGCGGGCCGAGCATGCTGGCGGCCGGGTAGAACAGCGCCCGAAAGTGTTTTTCTCCACCTGAAAATGCTCGTGGGGTGGTGCCCTGCCGCCTGCGGTGCCACCTAAGTGCGTCGACCGCGGCCGGCATGGGGAGTGCTTCGGTCACCTGGGGATGCGTGGGGTCATTTGGGCACCTTCCCTGGGGCCCAGGCATTGACGGGGGAAGTTGCCCCGCACGGCCCGAGCATGCTGGTGGCCGGGGCGTAACAGCGCCCGAAATTGTTTTTCTCCACCTGAAAATGCTTGCGGGGTTGTACTCTGCCGGCTGTGGTGCCGACTATGCAGGTCGACCGTGGCCGGCTTGGGAGTGCACCGGGGGCCTGGGGCTGCGTGGGGTCAGGTCGGGCACTTTCCCCGGTGCACAGGAAGTGACCGGGGAAGCTGCCCTGCGCGGCCTTAGCATGCTGGTGGCCGGGGCGGAACAGCGCCCGAAAGTGTTTTTCTCCTCCTCAAAATGCTCGCGGGGTCGTACTCTGCCAACTGCTGTGACGCCGAAGCAGGTCGAACGCAGCCGGCATGGGGAGTGCTCAGGGGGCCTGGGGCTGCGTGAGGTCGGGTTGGGCACCTTCCTCGGGGCCCAAGAAGTGACCGGGGACGCTGCCCCGCACGGCCCAAGCATGCTGGGGGCCGAACGGAACAGCGCCCGAAAGTGTTTGTCTCCGCCTGAAAATGCTCACGGGGAGGTGCCCAGGCGGCTGCGGTGCCGCCTAAGCGGGTTGACCAAGGCTAGCACGGGGAGTGCTCAGGGGGCCTGGGGCTGCGTGGGGTCAGGTCGGGCACCTTCCCCGGGGCCCAGGGAGTGACCGGGGAAGCTGCCCCACGCGGTCCGAGCGTGCTGGGGGCCGGGGTGGAACAGCGCCCGAATGTGTTTTTCTCCACCTGAAAATGCTCGCGGGGTGGTGATCTGCCGACTGTGGTGCGGCCTAAGCGGGTGGACCGCAGCCGGCATGGGGAGTGCTCAGGGGATCTGGGGCTGCGTGGGGTCAGGTCGGGCACCTTTCCCGGGGCACAGGGAGTGACCGGGGAAGCTGTCCCGTGCGGCCCGAGCATGCTGGTGGCAGGGGAGGAACAGGGCCTGAAAGTGTTTTTCTCCGCCTTAAAATGCAGGTGGGGTGGTTCCATGCCGGCTGCCGTTTCGCCTAAGCAGGTCGACTGCGGCCGGCATGGGAGTGCTCCGGGGGCCTGGGGCTGCGTGTGGTCAGGTCGGGCACCTTCCCCGGGGCCCAGAGTGTGAACGGGGAAGCTGCCCCACGTGGCCCGTGCATGCTGGTGGCCGGGGCGAAACAGCACCCGAAATTATTTTTCTACGCCTGAAAATGCTCGCGCGGTGGTGCTCTGCCAGCTGCGGTGCCGACGAAGCATGTCGACCGCGGCCAGCATGGGGTGTGCTCAGGGGGCCTGGGGATGCTTGGGGTCAGGTCAGGAACCTTCCCCGGGGCCCAGGACGTGACCGGGGAAGTTGCCCCGCAGGGCCCAAGCCTGGTGTGGTCCAAGGCGGAACAGCGCCCGAAAGTGTTTTTCTCCGCCTGAAAATGCTTGCGGGGTTGTACTCTGCCGGCTGTGGTGCCGACTATGCGGGTCGACCGTGGCCGGCTTGGGAGTGCACCGGGGCCCTGGGGCTGCGTGGGGTCAGGTCGGGCACCTTCCCCGGGGCCCAGGAAGTGACCGGGGAAGCTGACCCGCGCGGCCTTAGCATGCTGGTGGCCGGGGCGGAACAGCGCCCGAAAGTGTTTTTCTCCTTCTCAAAATGCTCGCAGGGTGGTACTCTGCCAACTGCTGTGACCCCGAAGCAGGTCGAACGCAGCTGGCATGGGGAGTGCTCAGGGGGCCTGGGGCTGCGTGGGTCCAGGTCGGGCACCTTCCTCAGGGCCCGGGGAGTGATCGGGGAAGCTGCCCCGCTCGGCCCGAGCATGCTGGGACCTGGGGCGGAACAGTGCCCGAAAGTGTTTTTCTCCGCCTGAAAATGCTCGCGCGGTGGTGCCCTACCGGCTGCGGTGCCGCCTATGCGGGTGAACACGGCTGGCATGGGGAGTGCTTCGGAGACCTGTGTCTGCGTTGGGTAAGGTCAGGCAACTTCCCCGAGGCCTAGGGAATGACCGGGGAAGCTGCCCCGCACAGCCCGAGCATGCTGGGGGCCGTGGAAAAACAATGTCCGAAAGTGTTTGCTCCACCTGAAAATGCTCGCGGGGTGGTGCCCTGCTGGCTGCGGTGCCGCCAAAGCGGGTCGACCGCGGCTGGCATTGGGAGTGCTCCGGGGGCCTGGGGCTGCGTGGGGTATTGTCGGCCACCTTCCAGGAGGCCCAGAGAGTGACTGGGGCGCTATCCCGCACAACCCGAGCATGCTGGGGTTCGGGGAAAAACAGCGCCCGTAAGTGTTTTTCTCCACCTGAAAATGCTCGCGGGGTGGTGGCCTTCCAGCTGCAGTTCCTCCTAAGCTGGTCGACCGAGCCGGCATGGGGAGTGTTCTGGGGACCTAAGGCTGCGTGGGGTCAGGTCGGGCACCTTCCCCGGTGCCCAGGGTGTGACCAAGAAAGCTGCCCCGAGTGACCCGAGCATGCTGGAGGCCGGGACGGAACAGAGCCCGAAAGTGTTTTTCTCTGCCTGAAAATGCTCGTGGGGTGGTGCAATGCCGGCTGCGGTGCCGCCTAAGCGGGTCAATCGCGGCCGGCATGGGGAGTGTTCCTGGGGCCTGGGGCTGCGTGGTGTCAGGTTGATTTCCTTCCCCTGGGCCCGGGGTGTGACCAGGGAAGCTGCCCTGCATGGCCGGAGCAATCTGGAGGCTGGGGTGGAGCAGAGCCCGAAAGTATTTTTCTCCGCCTGAAAATGCTCGCGGGGTGGTTCAAGGCCGGCTGCAGTGCCGCCTAAGCAGTTCGATCGCGGACTACATGGGGAGTGACCCGGTGGCCTTGGGCTGCATGTGGTCAGGTTGGGCATTTTCCCCGGGGCCCATGGAGTGACCGTGGAAGCTACCCCACGCAGCCCGAGCATGGTGGAGTCCAAAACGGAACAGTTCCCGAAAGTGTTTTTCTCCGCCTGAAAATGCTCGCGGGCTGGTGCAATGCCGGCTGCGGTGCCGCCTAAGCGGGTCGACCGCAGCCTGCATGGGGAGTGCTCCGGGGTCTAGGGCTGCATTGGGTCAGTTCGGGAGCCTTCACCAGGGCCAAGAAGTTACCAGGGAATCTACCCCGCGAGGCCTGAGCATGCTGGGAGCCGGGGTGGATCAGCGCCCGAAAGTGTTCTTTTCCCTCTGAAAATGATCGCGGGGTGGTGCCCTGCCAGCTGCGGTGCCACCTAAGCGGGTCGACTGTGGCCGGAATGGGGAGTGGTCAGGGGGTTCGTGGCTCCATGGGGTCATGTCGGGCACCTTTCCCGGGACCAGGGAGTGACTGGGGAAGCTGCCCCACACGGCCCGAGCATGCAGGAGGCCGGGGCGAAATAGGGCCCTAAAGTGTTTTTCTCCACCTGAATATGCTCGCGGGGTGGTGCCCCGCTGGTTGCGGTGCCACCTAAGCGTGTCGATGGATGCCGGCATGGAGAGTGCTCCGGAGCCCTAGGCCTGCGTGGGGTCAGGTCGGGGAACTTCCCCGGGGCCCAGGGAGAGACCGGAAAAGCTGCCCCGCGCGGCCCGAGCATGCTGGGGGCCGGGGTGGAACAGCGCCCAAAACTGTTTTTCTCCCCCTGAAAATGCTCGCGGGGTGGTGCCCTGATGCTGCGGTCCCGCCTATGCGGGTCTACCGCGGCCAGCATGGGGAGAGCTCCGGAGGCCTGGGGCTGCGTGAGGACAGGTCGGGCAACTTCCCCAGGTCTCAAGAAGTCACTGGGGACCCTGACCCGCCTGGCCCGAGCATGCTGGAGGCCGATGCGGAACAGCGTCCCAAAGTGTTTTTCTCCCCCTGAAAATGCTCCCGGGGTGGTGCCCTGCCAGCTGTGGTGCCGCCTAAATGGGTCGACCGCGGCCACCATGGGGAGTGCTCGGGGGGTTTGTGGATCGTGGGGTCAGGTCGGGCACCTTCCCCGGGACCCAGGGAGTGACTGAATAAGCTGCCCCACACAGCCCGAGCATGCTGGAGGCCGGGGTGGAACAGCGCCCTAAAGTGTTTTTCTCCGCCTGAATATGCTCGCGGGGTGGCGCCCTGCCGGCAGCGGTGTCGCCAATTGGGTCCACTGCGGCTGGCAAGGGGAGTGCTATGGGGGCCTGGGGCTGCGTGGGGTCAGGTCGGGCACCGTCCCCGGGGCCCAGAAGTTACCAGAGAAGCTGTCCCGCGAGGCATGAGCATGCTGGGGTGGGGTGGATCAGCGCCCGAAAGTGTTTTTCTCCGCCTGAAAATGCTCGCTGGGTGGTGCAGTGCCGGCTCCAGTGCTGCCTGAGCGGGTCGATCGCGCCCGGTATGTGGTGTGTTCCGGGGGCCTGGGGCTGTGTTGGGTAGGGTCGGGCATCTTCCTCGGGGCTCGGGGGGGTGGGAGCCGGGAAAGCTGCCCCGCGCGTCCAGAGCATACTGTAGCCGGTGGTGGAACAGCGCCCAGAAGTGTTTTTCTCCGCCTGAAAATGCTCGCAGGGTGGTAAAATGCTGGCTCTGGTGCCCCCTAAGCGGGTCGATCGCGGCCGGCATGGGGAGTGTTCCGGGGGCCTGGGGCTGCGTGGGGTCAGGTCCAGCACCTTCCCCGGGGCCCGGGGAGTGACCGGCGAAGCTGCCCTGTGCGGCCCAAGCATGCTGGAGGCCGGGGCAGAACAGCACCCAGAAGTGTTTTTCTCCGCCTGAAAATGCTCGCAGGGTGGTACAATGTTGGCTGCGGTGCCGCCTAAGCGGGTCGATCGTGGCCGGCATGGGGAGTGTTCCGGGGTACTGGGGCTGCATTGGCTCAGGTCGGGCACCTTCTCCGGGGCCCAGAGAGTGATCGGGGAAGCTTCCCCGCGCGGCCCGTGCATGCAACAGCGCCCAAAAGTGTTTTTCTCCACCTGAAAATGCTCGCAAGGTTGTGCAATGCCGGCTGCGGTACCGCCTAAACAAGTCAATCGCGGCCAGCATGGGGAGTGTTCCGCGGGCCTGGGGCTTAGTTGGGTCAAGTCGTGCACCTTCTCCGGGGCCCAGGGAGTGATCGGGGATGCTGCCCGCATGCCCAAGCATGCTGGAGGCCGTGGCGAAACAGCGCCCAAAAGTGTTTTTCTCCACCTGAAAATGCTCGCGGGGCGGTGCAGTGCCGGCTGCGGTGCCGCGTAAACAGGTCGATCGCCACAGGCATGGGGAATGTTCCGGGGGCCTGGGGCAGCGTTGGATCATCTCTGGTACCTTCTCCGCGGCCTAGAGGGTGTTTGGGAAAGCTGCCCCGCGCGGCCCGAGCATGCTGGAGGCTGGGGTGGAAGAGCGCCCAAAAGTGTTTTTCTCGGCCTGAAAATGCTCGCGGGGTGGTGCAATGCCGGCTGCGGTGCCGACTAATCGCGTCGGTCGCGACCGGCATGGGGAGTGTTCTGGGGACTTGGGGCTGCATGGGGTCAGGTCGGGCAACTTCCTCGGGGCCCCGGGAGTGACCGGGGATGCTGCCCCGCGTGGCCCGAGCATCCTGGAGGCCGGGGCAAAACAGCGCCCAAAAGTGTTTTTCTCCACATGAAAATGCTCGCAGGGTGGTGCAGTGCTGGTTGCGGTGCCTCCTAAACAGGTCGATCGCGGCAGGCATGGGGAGTTTTCCGGGGGCGTGGGGCTGCGTTAGGACATGTCCGGCACCTTCTCCAGGGTCCAGGGAGTGATCGGGAAAGTTGCCCCACTCGGCCCGAGCATCCTGGAGGCCAGGGCAGAACAGTGCCCAAAAGTGTTTTTCTTCGCCTGAAAATGCTCGCGGGGCGGTGCAGTGCTGGCTGCGGTGCCACGTAAACAGATCGATCGCCACAGGCATGGGGAATGTTCCGGGGGCCTGGGGCAGCGTTGGATCATCTCTGGTACCTTCTCCGCGGCCTAGAGGGTGTTTGGGAAAGCTGCCCCGCGCGGCCCGAGCATGCTGGAGGCTGGGGTGGAATAGCGCCCAAATGTGTTTTTCTCGGCCTGAAAATGCTCGCGGGGTGGTGCAATGCCGGCTGCGGTGCCGACTAATCGCGTCGGTCGCGACCGGCATGGGGAGTGTTCTGGGGACTTGGGGCTGCATGGGGTCAGGTCGGGCAACTTCCTCGGGGCCCAGAGAGTGATCGGGGAAGCTGCCCGCATGGCCCGAGCATGCTGGAGGCCGTGGCGAAACAGCGCCCAAAAGTGTTTTTCTCCGCCTGAAAATGCTCGCGGGGCGGTGTAGTGCCGGCTGCGGTGCTGCGTAAACAGGTAGATCGCGACAGGCATGGGGAGTGTTTCAGGGGTCTGGGGCAGCTTTGGATCATCTCGGGTACCTTCTCCGCTGCCTAGAGAGTGTTTGGGGAAGCTGCCCCGCGCGGCCTGAGCATGCTGGAGGCCGGGGCGGAATAGCGCCCAAAAGTGTTTTTCTCGGCCTGAAAATGCTCGCGGTGTGGTGGAATCCCGGCTGCGGTGCCGCCTAAACCAGGCGACCTCGTCCGGCATGGGGAGTGTTCCGGGGGCCTGGGACTGCGTTGGGTCAGGTCGGGCATCTTCTCCAGGGCCCAGGGAGTGACCGGGGAAGCTTTCCCACGCAGCCTGAGCACGCTGGATGCCGTTGTGGAACAGCGCCCAAAAGTGTTATTTTGCGCCTGAAAATTCTCGCGGTATGGTGCAAAGCTGGCTGCGGTGCCGCCTAAACAGGTCAACCGCAGCCGGCAAGGGGATTGTTCCGGTGCCTGGGACCACACTGGTGTATCTCTGCGGGTCTCACCTGCACAGGCCGCGGTTTGCAACACCCGGGGTAGTCCGCCCCGGTGCCGTAGGACCTCCTGAACGCACTTTGCAGCTCGTCCACAGAGACCATTACACCCGAGGGGGTCACTGCCATTCCAATGTGGGGCCATGCTGTGACGGGTCAGGTACCTTCTCAGGGGGCCAGGGAATGCCTGGGGAAGTTGCCCCGAGCGCCTCAGGCATTCTGGAGGCCGGAGCGAAACAGCGCTCAAAAGTGTTTTTCTCCGCCCGAAAATGCTCGCGGGGTGGTGCCCTGGCGACGGTGGTGCCGGCTGAACAGGTCGACCACGTCCGGCACGGGGAGTGTTCCAGGTGCCTTGGACCGCACCGGGGTGTTTCTGGGGGCATCTCCTTCATGGGTCGCAGTGTACACCACCCCGGGAGCTGTGCCCTGGCACCATAGGTACCCCTCCGTGCCATTTGTGGCACTCCCACAGCAGCCATTTTTCCCAAGCGGGGTCACTGCCATTGCAATGGGGGGCCTACCCAGCACCATTCAGGGCACCTTTTCAGGGGGCCAACGAGTGTTGTGTTGCACTCCTCCAGGCACCCCGGTCATGCTGGCGGCTGGAAAGCCACAGTGCTGTATAGCATTTTTCTGCCCCAGGAGTAGCACGTTGACCTCAGCGCAATCGACTGCCCCTGGCTTGCAGAGTGTACCAGGTGCATCGGCCACTCCAGGTGCAGTGTTCAGCTGGACTCCACATTTTCACAAATGCTCATAGTGAGTATGAACATAACAGTCTGTCTCCACACTCTATAGGTGTTTTCTCCTCATAACAGATTGGCAAGGAACTTGAACCAGCCTAAACACTCAGGAATCTGACCATGACATACCAGGAATTCATCAGGAACTTTTACCAGCAGCTTTTAGCCTGACTCACAAGGGTATTCGTTTCACTCGGAGAAGCACATTATTGGTGCATCAGATCTTAATGGCTGCTTTTGGCACCACCCTTGGAGGATTTCTCTGGAACATGATCACTACAGTTATAAACTGTGGGAGCCAAAGAACTCCTGAGGTGCATTTCCAAGGGCAAAGGAGTGCAAGGATACGTTTGATAAGTCGTGCGTGGCCTGCTGGTGCCTTCTGAGCCTCCATTTTGCACAACGTTTGATTTCCAGAGAAAGGCATAGACCGACAAAGACACGCTGGTACAGTGCACTACCTTGGTCAGTCTCCAAAGGCTTAGGAATGTTGAAAAGGAATATGAACGTAACTGACCACTCTCTTTTCTCAACGTGCATTTTGCTTTGATGATAAACTCGTGAGGAGTTGTAACCTCCCCAGAACGCTAAGGCTTCAGAATATTCTGAACCAAGAATTTTGTGAGTTCTAGCATCTGCAGCTTCCACAGAAGTCACTCACAGTAGTCATTTCACTAGCAGATGCCCATTAGTGGTGTACGAGGTCATAACTGCTGCTTTCGGCACTCCCCCTGCGAAAATGTCTCTGAGGCCTGATCACCACAGTTGTTAAGCATGGAAGCCCAAGGACTACTGAACTGACTTTTCCGAGGGTAAAGGAGTGCAAAGACGTATCAGTATGGCCTGCTTGAGATGCTGGTGTCTTATGCACCACTGAGTTTGTCAACTTTTTTCCCAGAGAAGAGTGAAGTCCAAGTGAGACAGGGTGGTGCAGCCCACCCTTCAGCGGGACTCCACATTTTCACGAATACTTAAAGTCCCCAAGTCTGCATGCCGCCTACCTCCTCCCCACCAACCCCCTCTCCCTTGCCCAGCCACCAAGGCCTGGTGGGGAGAATCTTATCTGTTCAGCCAGAGGTGGAGAGGCTGGCACAAGACACTCAGGACAGCTTTTTCTAGGCTCTGTGGGTAGAGCCTTCCTGGTCTGCAGAGCCACCAATGGTGCATGCGAGGTCCTAGGAGGGGATATCCTGAACAGTTACTCAGGGCGGGGTTGGAGGGCAGCAGGGCGGGTCCATGTCTCACTGCCAATTAACTCCAGGAGGCACATCTAACCCTCCTGGACAGTCTCAGCAATCCAGGCCATCTAAAGTGAAGTCAAGGGTTAGAACTGCTGGTTCAAGCCCAAATTTAGTAATCCCACACCCAGATGTGGACTTAAGCATGGCTGCATGTGGTATTAGAGGATGTTGGATGAGGAAATTCTGGGCAAGTTCTCTTACTCCCCAAAGGATCCAAGACAGAGATTTGCATGTGGATGTTGTCATGGGGAATGTGATGCTTGGGCTGTGGCAGCTTCCTTGTGGGTCAGGAAGAAAAGCCCAGGAGCTGTTAAGTTCCCAATTCTGGCTGGTCAGTAGGACACCCAAGGAATGCTTTAAAAATGTGGATGAACACCAAAAAAAAATCAAATTTTTAAAATGGGCAAAAGACCTGAATAGACACTTCTCCAAAGAAGACATACATATGGCCAATAGACTTATGAAAGGATACTCAATGTCACTAATCATCAGAGAAATACAAATTAAAACCACAATGGGATATCCCCTCAAACTGTCAGAATGGCTCTCATAAGTCAACAAAAACAACAAGTGTTGAGGATGTGGAAAAAAGGGAACCGTAGTGCACTGTTGGTGGGAATCCAGACTGGTGCAGCCACTGTGAAAAGCAGTATGGAGTTTGCTCAAAAAAGTAAAAATGAAACTCCCTTTTGAAGCCGAGATCTCATTTCTGACAATATATCTAAAGAAGCACAAAACAGTAACTCGAGAGAATATATGCACTCCTATGTTCATTGCAGCATCATTTACAAGAGCCAAGCTAGGGAAGCAACCCAAGTACCCATCAACAAATGAGTGGATAGATATGTTGTGGTATATATATATATACAAAGGAATTTTACTCAGCCATAAAAAGAATAAAATCTTACTATATACAACAGCATGAATGTACGTAGAGGCTATTATGTTCAGTGAAATAAATCAATCAGAGACAAATATATGATTTCACTTATATATGCAATCTCAAGAAAAATATAAATGAATAAACAGACCAGAAACAGACTCATAGATACAGAAAGCAGACTGATGGTTGCCACAGGGGAGGTGTGTTAGGGGACTGAGTGGAAAAGGTGAACAGATGGAGAAGTACAAATTGGTAGTTGTATAACAGACACGAGGATGTAAAGTACAGCATAGAGAATAGAGTCAGTGATACTGTAATAACTATACATGAAGCCAATTGGGTACTGGAAATATTAGGGGAATCACTTTAAAAAAATGTATTTATTGGGGTGACATTGGTTCAGTAAACCACACAGGTTTCAAGTGTACAACTCAACAAAACATCATCTTCACACTGCATCATGCACCCATCACCCCAGCAAAGTCTCAAAGTCTCTTTCCACCCCCATTCCTTCCCCTGTGCCCACACACGCCTACCCCTACTCCCCTTTCCTTCTGGTTATCCCCACATTGTTGTGTGTGTGTGTGTGTGTGTGTGTGTGTGTGTGTGTGTGTATTTTCATGTTCTCAGGGAGTGGCAGAAGTAAGGCCTGCTTGAGTGTGGTTGGTAGGGTAATAATATGGGTGTGATAATTTATAGTTTTAATTTGAACAGTTCACCTAAAATGTCATATGATGTGCTTGAGTGTGATATTGTTATGTTACAGAATTACATGCTTATGATTTTGGAATAAAAATGGGTGTTATTTGTGCTGGACCCTATATATGTTGGGGGAGGCTAATTCCTTCACACTTTTTCATCCAGTCCTTCCTGTCCCCTCCCTTCTAACAGCTGTCAGTTTGTTCCATGTGTCCATGCCTCTGTTTCTATTTTGTTTGTCAGTTATTTGTTCATTAGATTCCACATGTAAGAGAGATCATATGGTATTGTGTTTCTCTGACTGGTTTATTTCACTTAGCATAATAGTCTCCAGGATCTATCTATGCTGTCACAAAAGGTACGATTTCCTTATTTTTATGGGTGAGTGCATAGTATTTCATTGTGTAAATGTATCATGACATTTTTTCAATCCACTCATCTACTGATGTGGACTTGGGCTGTTTCCAGATCTTGGCTATTGGAAATGACACTGCAATAAACATAGGGGTGCATATATTCTTTCAAATTAGTGTTTTGGAATCACAGAAGTGGAATTGCTGGGTCCTAAGGCAGTTTTATTTTAAATTTTCAAAGTGTCTCCATACTGCTTTCCACAGTGACTGCACCAAATGCATTCCCACCAGCAGTGCACGAGAGTCCCCTTTTCTTCACATCCTCGCCAACTCTTATTTTGTTTTTTTTAAGATTTTATTCTTATTCATTTTTAGAAAGAGGGGAAGGAGGAAGAGAGGGAGGGAAACATCAATGTGAGAGAGAAACACCATTCAGCTGCCTCCTGTTGGTGCCCCAACCAGGGGACAAAACCCACAACCCAGGCATGGGCCCAGGCCAGGAATTGAATCTACAACCTCTCACTTTGAAGGACGATGTTCAACCAACTGAGCCACACAGGTCAGGGATGTTTCTTGATTTATTGATAATAGCCATTGGGGCAGGTGTGAGATGATATCTCATTGCAGTTTTAATTTGCATCTCTCTGATGACTAGTGATGCTGAGTATCTTTTCATATGTCTATTGGTCATCTGTATTTCCTCTTTGGAGAAATGTCTATTCAGGTCATTTGCCCACTTTTTAATTGGGTTGTTTGACTTCCTGGTGTTGAGTTGTATACATTCTTTATATATTTTGGAAATTAACCCCTTATCAGGTGTATCATTGGCAAATGTTCTCCCATATAGTGGGCTCTCTTTTCATTTTCATGATGATTTCTTTAGTTGTGCAGAGCTTTTTAGTTTGATGTAGTCTCACTTTTAAAACCAAGACAATCTCACCTTTAACTGGACCATAATCAACAGAAGAAAACAGCAAACAAAATACAACCAGAGACATTGAAATTAAGAACAATCTAACAATGGCCAGAGGGGAAGGGGGAGGGAACAG
>VMDR010025560.1:0-14432 GCA_007922815.1 Macrotus californicus | reverse complement strand
CATCCATCTGTAGAATCATTTGACAAAGGGAATGTTACTTCAGAAATATTCAGAGATAAACCTCTTTAAGTTCTACGAAAAAGATTTATCAAATGGATGTATTATTTTTTAAACAATTCCCTGATAAGCATTTTTTTCCATTAAATAGTCTTAGAGGGTATATCATTTCAAGAATTTGTTTTTGTTAATATGTACTTTGATGTAAAGAACATATTTTGTATGCAAAACCAATCGAGTATGGTTGCAAAAACTATGTTGTTTAGGGATTCCAGAAGGAGATCTAATGTCGAAATAACCATCCCTAGTATGTAGTTCACATTGTGAAAGAAGCTTTGCTTTTGTAATACATGAATAAAAACATAACGCTTTCTAATGATTTTGATTTTTCTTTTTTGAGAACTAGGATCCAGTTAGTTTTTTTTAGTAACTTTCCAGTATGTAAAATGTTAGTGAAGAGAAAAAAGTTTTACTGGCAACCTTTGTTTGAATTTGTAGAATGCCTTACCCATGAGAGTATCTGTCACGTGAGTTAAAATCAGCTCCATGCACCCACATTTTGCCTCCTTTCTAGTTTCTTTGCTGTATTTTAGATCCATGCAGCGAGACCCCTGCCCCTGCCCAGCCCTAAGGGCCCTGGCACATGAGGCTGCCTCTGGTGCTTAATTTTCCATGTAGCATCTGACAAGTGGCTGACTAAAGTAATTTCTGTTATAACAAATGGATCTTTTAGAATGACTAATTCTTATAAAAAATAAGCCTTTGGCAATTTACTTCATTGGCCTAAAAAACATTCAGTAATACAAAATTATTGTAATCAGTTTGCAAAATCTTAACCAAAATCAGACACTTGAGTGGAAATTCAGAGTTTTAAATGCTGCTTCGAAAAATACTTCTGCACAATGCTGTCTTTCTCATAATGAAAAAAAGACAGAACATCCGATAATTCAGTTGTTTGTTGAAAGCACAGATATTTTTTGTTTCCTTGTCTTAGGTCTTCCAAAAACTCTGCTTTGAGCTTGTTAAGTTCTTCTGCTAGAAGTTTCAGTTTGTAAGGAGGCACTTGTTCATCTAAAATCAAGATATTCTAAAATTATTTGTGTAAATGAAGTTGGGCTGTCTAGTGACATCAGGAAATTAATTTGATTGCTTCAGACGAACCAATCAGATTCTTATATAGTCATAATTGAGTTGGTATAATATATGGACAAAAGGTCACACTAATAATGTGATACAGCAAATCACTGAAGGAACTTGCTATGAAATTCCTGAGCAAAGAATACAAGCCCGTAAAGGAATTTGTTGACCAGAAAGTTGACTCAACATTCTTCTTGAACTAACAGGTAGTGAGGCAAAAAACCAGATAGCAAAGGACACTCCGGTTTTGAAACTGGGGTATCACCTCCTGCAGTTGTTCCGATACAACTTCCTACAGTGAGGAAGTGCCTGTGTCTACCCTGTCCAACCAGCACCCACTGGGCAGCTGTGTGGGCACTGTGCCTGGAACTGAATTCTCTTTACACAGCTTTCTTGAGAGAACACATACATACCATAAGAGTTAGCCACGCAAACCACAACTCGGACAGCCGCACCTGTCACCACAACTTGAGAACATTTCATCGTCTTCGGCTGTCACCCTCTTCTCCATCCCCGCCACCCCTCCCAACCCCTAAGCAACCACTAATCTGCTTTGTGCTCCCTGTTCTGACATCCCACCTGACGACTCAGGGGTCTTTCTGATGGGCTGCTTTCATGTTGCACAACTTTCAAGGTTCATCACGCTGTAACATGTTGATGCTCCATTCCTCTCAATGGCTGTGTAGTCCATGTTATGCATATACCACATCAGCTGATGGGCATTTGGGTTGCTTCCATCTTTTGGCTATTACAGATAATGCTGCTGTGAACATTTGTGTACAAGTTGTCATATGAACACATTTCATTTCTCTTGAGTATGTCCTTAGGAGTGGAACTGCTGGGTGCTGTGTAACCCCACACGGCTAGGCTGTTTGCCAAAGCAGCTGTACCATTTTACACACCCCCACCCTCCCCGGCTGTGTACGAGGGTTCTGATTTCACCACATCCTCAGCAACACTTACACTTTTAGATTCTCGGTGTTTGCTGCATGTGCAGTGGTATCTCATTGTGGTTTGGATTTGCATTTCCCTGATGACTAAGCTTGTTTTCACAGAATATACCCAACGTACCTTTTGCTTCCTTCATTGTCTGAGAGACAACTTTTCGCAGCGTCTGATCAGCTTGATGAAGAATGTTGGTTGAGCAAACAATTCTGTCTGTTTCCTGTGGAACACACATTGTTTTTAGAGTAGTTACACAGTTTTACAAAAGACATGGCTAAAGTGGAAGCGCATTATTTGAAAAGACAAAAAGTTGAAGAGGCTTCTCTGTTCCAGTTGTTCTTCCCTCGCAGGGAGTTTAAATGAAATACACCCAGTTGTAAACTGGGATCCATGTGGGTGGTGGGATGATGGGATGATGGTAAATATCCAATAATGAGCTCTCCAGAAAAAACAAAATGAAACCAAGACCTCTCTGTAGTGTTTGTCAATGTCTGTGGTGTACCTAGCCTCATCCTTGCCCATCTCAAGCTATCAACACCAAGGTCCAGCATGTCTGAAAATGTGACAGCTGAGCAGCAAGTGTAGCTGCCCCTGGGGCGCTGCCATGTCCAAGGGCTGGGAGCTGAGTGCCGAGGCACCCTTCACAAGGTACTTACACGCCACACACAGCTCAAAAAGATCTTCCCACAAAAAGTTGTTCCTTCTCATTTATAGTAAACTGAAACCGGAAGACTTACCTTTTGTCCCACGTTGTCCTCAACATATTTTACTGGATTTTCCAGAGCAGTGAGCAATAAATCAGTCAGCTCTGGGCTGTAAGAGAAGGTAGGGTAAAATAAGTCGCTCCAGCAAACGTGTTTTTAAAGAACTGGTGTTTATGAACACCACATTGAATTCTAAAGGAATAAAAGTGCTACAATCCAAGATCCTAGACAAAAGGGGAAAAAAAACAAAATGATTTAAAGGCTGTCTTCTGCTTGGCAAAATTCAAATGTAGGAGCTCAAAACAAATCATATGTCCCCTGAAACCCCTCATTTAAAAGAAAAATATTGACATCTTAAGACATATCAATCAGTAAGCTTTGGAAAGATACTGTCTGTTCCCTCCTTAAATGTTGAACTTGAGGCTACCAGAACTCTTCTTACATTCCCTAAGGAAAGACATGCAGTCTTCAACTTTCTGACTTCCGCTCATTCACTGCATGTGGGTGAGCCAAGGCCCTCACTTGTCCAGGGCCCATGGAGGGTTGCAGTATAATTCATTCATTCATTTAACAAATAGTCATTGAGCATGTTATATTGTACAACCAGGTAAGTGAAACTGCTAAGCTGAGGGCAAAGCAAGATCCCCACCTTCTCCAGGAAATAAGGTAATGGAGAGAGACATAATTAAGCAAAACATAATTTCAGACAGTGACAAGTGGCGAGGTAAGAATACACACAGTGATAGTAAGAGTGACTGGGGGACCTCTAACATTCTTCACGGCTAGTTAGGGTGGTCAGGGAAGCCAGTTAAGCACAAACGCGTGGAAGGGTGGAGGGAACCGTAAGTATGAAGTCCCCAAGGCAAGAACAAGTTTGTGTTTGGGCAACAGAGGTGGCTGGTTTGGTTGAAAAATAGCAAAGGGACAGATGCGGGATTAGATGCATCTAATTAGATGCAGGATCGGGGTTAGAACATGTCGGCTCTGATAAGGAGTTTGGATTTTACTCAGAGGGCAAAGGGTAGCGCTGACAAATTTAAGGCCGTGAAGTCGCCAAGTGAAGTCTCAATCTGGGAGGACTCTTCTCGCTGAAAAGAACCCAGGTGGTGGAGTGAGTGAGCACTGCGCACAAATCTCGGCTCTGCCACACACTGCCTGGATGCGGCAGTGTGCTTGCCTGGGCCTCCGCTACCCCATCTCTAAAAGGGGGAGAACTGCGTGTACCCCCAAAGGGCTGTTGTGAGGATTCAACGAGGTTACACGCAAAACGCGTTCAGAATGCGTCCCGTACACAGTACCCGCTCAGTTGCAGTTGCTGCCAGAGCAGTAGTTGGATTTCATGGAGGCCAGGGAAGGAAACATCTGTCAGATCATCTTCCTAAGAGAGGGCCACCAGACTTGAACCAACCTGTTCGGTTCTGCTCTGACTATTTTGGACGTGTGAGAACAGGCGACCAGGTCCAGAAGGCCTGAGACTGAACTGCAGATTGTGCTGAGGGTTGGACTGGCGCTGGAAGCCCGCCCCTGCCCCTGCTTCCAGCAAGCACCGATGCTGATGGAAAGCACTGACGATAATCTGATGCTGCCCTCGTGGGGTACCGCAACGTCTCAGGCAGCCAGTCCCTGCCAAAAGGAGAATTTCAAGTACTCCAAAATGAGCAGCGAGCAATTGGTTACGTGCCTGCTCGCATGATGAGCAGCTAAAATTAGAAACCTCGGCAACAAGCTTATTGTATAATCCCTAGAAACAAAAGTCACTTAAATCCAATTTTTTAATTATGTTAAAGTATTTATTATAAAACACATGGAAACTGTATCCTGGGAACTAAACGTTTTGAAGAATGAGTTGTAAAAAATTAGCCTTTAAAAATTGCGAATCCCCTACGGACAAGAGGCGGGAGCTCAGGAAATGTGGGCCATATACCTCTAGAGCTGTACTGTCTGGTAGAAGAACCACCAGCCACATGAGCCTACTTAAGTTTAAAGTAATTAAAATTTAAAATTCAGGTCATCAGTTGCACTGGCTATATTTCATCTGCTTAATGGTCACATGTGGCTGGCAGCTACCACACTGGACAGTGCAAACATAGAGCATTTCATCAGTGCAACCGTGCAACTGCTCTCAGAAACGTGCTGTTCTAGGACTCTCAAGGCATGTATTATGAATGCAATGCATCAGACACCGCAGCCACAGCCTTACCCACACACAGCAGTGAAATGACAGCGAGGTTTAAGGCCAAATCGGGATTCAGGACCCATTCCACTCTTTTTCTTTCTGTAACACCACCACTGGGCAACTATTTAGCTTAGTCTGCCGTTTCAGCAAGAGTCTCAAAGATGTGTCCTACTCTGAATCCCTGCTCTGACCTCTGAGAGGCCAGAATCTTAACCAGGGCACATGGTTGCAAACAAACATGGGTTCAAATCTCAGCTGTCACAAGCTCGGTGACTCTGGGCAAACTAAACTTTCTCCTCAGTTTCCTTGTTAAGACAAAGGGGGAAATGACAATATCTCTCCAAAGCCTGCATGAGGGTCAACCAAGTGGATATACTGTAAGTGAAGCATTCAGCATGGTGCCTGCCTTAGGGAGGCACCCAGGGAAGGATGGCTTGGAGTAGGGTACCTGGCCTCAGAAGAACAAGCTGCACTCCGAACTGTGAGGCTGTTGTGTTCCCAAGCATTTTTCTCGGGGTTTGGCTCTTCTATCTTTCTTGCCATCATTTGGATGGTCTCAGCAGGCAGTGCGCGAGGTCTCTGGCCATTCCTCTGTAAACAGGTCTCGAGAGAACAATCTAAAAAGAGCTGGCAAAAGCCTAATGAATCTGAAAACAATTTGAAACCACAAAAATTACTGGTGTACTATTTTCCAAGATGTGAAATAAATATATTAGACAAATTATCCCAGCCACAGCTAGGAAAACCATTTGCAATACTGAGCATCTAGCTTTGAAAAATCAAGTAAATTCATGTAGACCTCCTAATCCCATTAAATTCTCACTGAAGACAGTAATGATTTTGACATGCAAATAAATGTGTGGGTGTGTAAGAAAAAAAGTTTCAATTACATTTCCGAGCCAGTTGGTAGACTTCGTATCTCATACTTTGATAATAAAAGTTGTCATCTAAAACCAAAAACAAAGGTCCAGAAATAGCAGTCTTCGTTAAGAGGTAGCTGGACTGGGCCTCGAGGGCTGCAGAAGACAGCAGGTCTTGATCCTTTAAGCAGGTTACAAAATCTTCCCACATAGCTTCCATCCTGTTGGCCGGGGAGGACATCTGACACCCGTTAATGACAGCCCACAAGAAGCATTCGACGTACTTCAACAGTTCCTGTCGATGCAATTTCCACTGGGACGGCTGCAAGGGACCGAAGAATTGCCGTTTATAGTAGACTCAGGTGGGCATGCCTATTGCCGCCCGGCCCCGTATGAAAATTTCCGCCTGCCATACCGAGCCGTTTGGTGCTCCCTAAACATAACTTACTTTCTCACATCCCCATAGGAAAACTCATCAATGATATTAGTCCTTTTGTGAACTCCTCAGACTCAGCCTTGCAGAAAGCAGCTCAGACCCTCCCTTGGCTATCAGGACACCTTGTGCTGTGCATACTGGGTCTCCACTCTAGCAGAGTTTACACTGTTTGGACATTTGTTGGCACAGCTCTATGTCCCCGCTAGTCCAGTGTACATCCAGCCTCCAGCAGAGGGGCTGGCGCCAACAGGTGCTTCGGAAATCCATATTAAATCACTGAATGACCGAATGAGTGAATAAATGAATGAAAAGCTGTAGATACCATCCAGGAGAAAGGAGGAGCTAAAATCAATATCCTGCCAAAATAACTTAGTCTGCCTATGATACAGCAATGCTGGTTTGTCTGTGCAATGAGAAGACTTGCGGACAGAAAGAGGATCAGCTGGAAAGGTCCCCAGGTCAACAGGGAAAGACCTCAGACTAACAACAGGGGGGAAATGGGGTGGGAAATGCAGGGGAAGCAGATTGCAGGGAAGAGAAAACACAGCTTGAAAATACAAGTGATCTTGTGCTCAAGGTCTGTGGAGAGCACTAACACAGTTACGAGGCCAAACACAAGGACGGGAGATCGGGGTCCCTCTCCTGCCTGTCCCTGCCTTACCACATCGCTGAAATTACAGCACACACAACCAATCCATCAGCAAAACTCACCAAAAAGGAAACCCACTAAAAAAGGTGAGAGATCCTTCTCATGTGACCAGTGAGTTTCATGGCCTTCGTCTGTAGGAGGACAGTGGCCCAGCAAATACAACAATTGCTATCGACAACTTTCAGCTTTCTCCAGAGCGGTGACAATACTATCATCTAAGTAAACCCGCTTCTGCCAGGGACTTGACACTGTATTTACCTTATAATGAGCCAAGAATGGGGAAGTATATAACTTTGCTGGAGTGGTCCAAAATGTTTCTATACACCAGACGTGCTGTACTTTTGCATATAAACTTATGGAGTGGAATCACATTGTATTTGTATTTTATTTATGGTGAATTTATCTACACTCAGGCACTAAATGACAAAAATAAGTGTTTAAACTCTTCAGAATATTTCAACCAGGCGTGAATGTACTCTTCCACCAGTGGTCTCTGCATCTCCAAGGGATGCACTGCACTGAGCTGAGTGTGATTCGAGGACTTAAAGAGAAGTATGTACTTGACAAGTTGGTTCCCAGTACAAGCTCATTCTTCGTGGGGTGGTCCACGAAGAAACAGCTATCTTTCCCAATGCTGGCAGTGGCAGGTTTACCGTGAGGTGAATGAAGATTGAGCTTCAGGTCCTTCACTTGTACAGCCTCTTTATTGTCTTGGGAGAGACCCTAGCAACTTTGTTACTTACCATTTTGTATTCTTTTTATTAAAAAGGGTTCCCCAAATTGTATAAACTTTAAGCTCCACAATACCTGGATTCGCCCCTGGCTGGCTGTTAATGTTGGAACTCTTGAGAGACTAATCTTCACAAAGGATTTTCAAGAGTGTATTTAACTACGGGGATTTCCACCTTGCATGCTGACCTCAGAAGCTGTCTTACAAGACTCCACTGCCTAGAATATACAAGACATATATGCCCTATGCATAAACACATAAACCTCCGCATCGAACCACTCTAAGATGGAGTCAACTCATTCTGTTAAACAAGCTCCACTTTCCTCGAACTCCAGTCTCTCCTCGGGGTCTGGGCGCCCCCCACCAGGAGTCGCCCAGGGCCCACGAGGAGGGTACCAGACCTGGAGCCGCCGCAGTCTAGGCCCCGCCCCCTCCGCACTTACCACTGGTCGTGCGCCGGCCTCCTCGAGGAACGCGTCCGGCATGACGTCATCGTAGGCGACGACGCCGACCGCCCAGCCCCGCTCCCGCCGTAGCCGGTGGCTGAGGGTCCGCGCGAAGGTCGATTTTCCTGCCGCGGGCAGGCCGCAGAGCACGCAGAGCCCTAGCTTCCGCGGCCCTTCGCCGCGCGCTCCTCGGGCCTCCCCGCCGGGCTTCATGTTGCCCGAGAGACCGAAGGCGGCCGCGAACGTGGTCTGCGGAACCGCCCTCCGGCCGCGCGCGCGCAGTCTCGCGCCTCCCTACTGCGCCGCCTGGTGTCGCGCTGGAGTAATGGCGAGTCTTTGAATCCGAAATGATACTCGCGGTCACCTTAAGCGCGGGGGCCGACCCCTCCGTGCAGCGAATCCTTTAGTCTGGGAAGAGCACGGCGACGCGTTTCCCAACCCCAGGACGTTTTTCTCAAGGGTCAGAGTTGAATTTAATCTTCAGTTAGAGTCATTCTCCCTACCGGAAACTTGCAAGACATTAGGGTTTGTGCCTCCAATTAGTTACGATGAATTCCGCCCCCCAGGGAAATCACAGACTGTACCTCTTCCCCCAGCGGTGTATGGAAGGCCCATTACTGGAAATCAAAGAATAGGAGAGGAAACTAACAGTCCGACGACCGGGCTCCGCTGCCCCTCTTTGATGTAATTAATAGAAAGGTCAAAGTAACTGTTAGTTGCGCCCTAACGCCACGAGTGGGCAGCCAAGGAACATACCTAGACCTCACTTCCAGTGCATTCACGCAGAGGACCATGGGTTCTTTTAGTGGTAAAGACTAAACAAATCTATGGGCAAAGACTATGGGAATATCCTTCCTATAATTTTAGTGGAGACATAAAACAAATTCCTTGTGTGGGGAAATAGTGTAAAAAAATTGAATTAAGATTCCAGCTTTCACCTTATTTTAAGGTATGTTCAAAATGTGAGCAAGCGAGGTTAAAACAATGTATAATGGGGGGGAAATGAAACCGATAACTGAATGCTAAATCATGCAGTTGGAATCATACAGCCTTTTCAGATTTGTTTCTTTTGCTACTAGTGCATAGTAATAACATGCACTGAAGATTCCTGTTTCTTGTCATGGTTTGGGAGCTCACATCCTTTTCGTGCTGAATAATATTCCATTGTCTGCATAAACCAGTTTATTCGTTCACCTACTGAAGGACAGGACACCTTGGTTGTTTCCAAGTTTTGGCAATTATGGGTAAGACTCCTATAAACACCTGTGAGCAGGTTTTAATGTGTATGTAAGTTTTCAACTTATTTGGGTAAATACAAAGGAGCGTGCTTACTGGACCTTATGGAAAGAGAATGTTTAGTTTTGTAAGAAACTGCTGAAGTGGCCTTACCATTTTGAGTTCCCACAGCAATGAATTAGAGTTCCTGTTGCTTTACATTCTTGTCAGCACTTGGAGTTGTCAGTTTTAGATTTTAACCATTCTAATAGCTGCAGAGTAGTATCTCATTATTTTAACTTGAAATTTCCTAATAACGCAATGTTGAGCATCTTTTTATTTGCCATCTGTACATCTTTTTTTTGGTGAGGTGTCTGTTCAGATCTTTTGACCATTTTTAAATTGGGTTATTTTATTGCTGTTTTAATAATTTGTATATTTTTATGTCCTTTTAAGATACATCTTTTGCAGATATTTTCTCCTAGTATGTAGCTTGTCTTCTCATTCTCTTGACAGTCTATCGCAGAGCAGGAATTTTATCTAAATGCAGTCCAGCTCACCAATTCTTTCTTTCATGAATCTTGTCTTTTAGAATCAAGTTTCACTAAAATCTCTTTGGGATTCTGATTGGAATTTTCTTGAACCTGTAACTCTCTCTGTTTATAACATTTAGGTCCTATTACTTATCTCCTAATAAAGTTTTGTATTTTTTTTCTATAGATGCCCTATATAGATATCTTTTAAATTTTTAATTCCTTAGTGTTCTGATAATATTGTAAATTGCATTCTAATTGTTTTGTTTCCTGTTCTTGTAAAGAAATGCAATTGACTTTTGTATATTAATCTTATATCCTCCTGCCTTGCTAGCTTTTCTTACTGTTTGTACAGGCCAATTATTTTGTAGAGCGTCTTTCACTTCAAGTGTATCTGATGTTTCTTCATGATCAGATTTAGGTTATTTTCTTAGCAAGAGTACCACGGCAGTGACATACTCTCCAATGAAATGCAGGATGTTGGTTTTCCCCACTATTGGTGATGTTACTGTTAGCCAGTCGATTAAGGCGGTGTCTTCCAGGTTTCTCCAATGAAATATAACTTTGTCATTAGTATCTCATGGGGAGCTACTTGGAGACTATGGGAATATCCTGTTTCCTACGAAACCCTCACCACTTTCTTGTCTGGTCAATTCTAGCTATGATGGTCTTCAGATGGTGATTTCCTAACTCTGTCCTTCTTCTACATTTATTGGGGTTCTACTGAAAGTAGGATGTTTTACTTTATCATTTTTATCAGAATGGATTTATAGATGCTTTTCTTTTTTTTGGACTTACAGATTTTATTGAATGGATTCAAATCTATGAGTGGTTGGTGCTCAAACTGTCTCAGAGTTGCAAAGTGGGAGGCCCTTCAAGCTGACTTTTGTCATGTTCCCTTCCTTTTTCTAGAAAGATTTATTTTTAGAGAGGAAGGAAGGGAGAAAGGGAGAGAAACATCAATGTGTTTCTCAATTGGTTAACTCTCACACGTGCCCCAACCAGGGACCAAACCTGCAACCCAGGCATGTGCTCTGACTGGGAATTGAACCGGCGATCTTTCACTTTGTGGAACACCACCCAACCAGCTGAGCCACACTAGTCAGGGCCCCATCATTCTTTTGAGCATTTCCTTATTTTAAGGCACTCCAATATGTTGCAGGTCCATCCCGTCCTTTCCCTGCCCTAGCTCTGGAAGCAGCCATTTCTCCAAGCAGCTCTGGGTTTTTTATTTGCTTTTCAGTGGAGACTGGTACTCAGAAATCAAGAGCTGGGCACTAAGTGTGCTCAGTGTTACGGATGTGTTGTTGCTTCTTACTATTTCAGCAGAGAGAGCTGGGAAGTCTTTAATATCCACCCAGCCAGCCATCATGAGTTCACAAGGGTACCTTCAATACCTATGCAACACCATAGGATTCATTTTAGAGGTTCTCTTTTCGATCTTTGTAATTCCTTTGTCTATCAGCGAGAAACCTCTGAGTATCCTCAAAATATGTACCCAGTTGCTCAATTCTGGAATACAGAAACACTTTTAAATCACTTTTCAATGTCACTGGGCAAAACCTACCAAAGTATAGCTCTTTGTAATCTTCAGTATGAGAATATATAGCCAAAATATTGCTTTCAGAAGTTGCTTGGGTCAGTAACCACCCCCCCTTCCTTGATTTTTGTTATGTTTTTGTGTACACCAAACACTGACATGGTTCTCCAGATCCTGTCTACTCCATTCCCACCCAGTTCCTGTAGGTAACCAGTCACATTTGTTTTTCTTGTATTTCTTTTTGCAAAAATGGGCATGTGTATATTTTATTTTCCCTTCTGTCTTATACAGAAGATGGCACAGTATAAATTCTCTTTTGCACTTTGCTTTTTTCCTGCTTAACTGACAATTTATCTTGGAAACTACTACCTCACTTCATTCTGTTTCTGTGGCAGCATAGGACTGCATTGAATTGACGTACAGTGTTTTGTTCAATACTCGCCTGTGTATGGACACTTAGGTTTCCAATATTTTAAAATTACAAACAATTCTGATGAATAGCCTTGGAGATTTTATATATTTATTTCTGTATTTGACATTATCTTCAGTAAATTCTGAGAAACAGAATCTCCCTTTGAGTCATCCACAAGTCACCAGTCTTCCAACTGAGTTTTCAAAAAACAACGTTATCCTGAACTGTGAGACAGATACTCAAATGACACCAGAGCTTGAGCTACTTGTATACTACCTAGTCTGTGTGTTTTTCTGCATTCCCAAAGACTGCTCTGCTCCCGGCATTGTGAGGCTGGATGCATAAACTCCATAAAGGTGAAGCACTATTCACCTTTCTACGTGGCTGCTTTCACTCTTCCAACCATTGCTGTCCCAGTGTTGACAGACGGGAGACACCTGGTTCTTACTGACCGTGTAAAAATTACAAATCGGCAATCTATCACTGTGTATTCAGAGTTTATTAGTGATCCTTTCCCACGGAAGAGACTGGGCCTAGCTGGGTGGGGTGTGGGGGCAGAGGTGAAAGGCAGAGGTTCAGAGCAAAGCAGGGCAGCAAAAGTATAGGCAGCTGAAGGCCCAGGTGGCAAGCCCCTAGGCGGCTTGAGAGCCAAGAGTGCCCATAGAGCGAGTCCTTTGCTCTGAGGACTTACACAGTTGGCAGGGTGGGGTGAACAAGTTACATACTGATTGACAGGTAAAGGTGGTGCCAGCTTTCCCTGTGCGGGGGCTGGGTGGGGAGCACGTGCCTACCTAAATAAACTTAGGTAAGTGTAGGGGTCTGTTAGCTCCAATCCTTATCTTGCACCAGACTCCATTTGTTCATGGGTTATTAAACAGCTACGTGACAGGAGGCAGTTAATTAAAGTTACGGCGGTTACCCAAAGTTCTTTGCGGGCTCTCCTTTGCGCCCTGTGGACCCTCTCCCGCATTTCAGGCTCTGGGATGAAAGCACAGTTTCAAGGCCGTCTTTCCCAGAGAGTGGAAACGCTACTCAGGATTTCAAGGAGCCCCCTCCTTCCTTGCTAAAATAGTTTCTCATGATGCTGAACACCTGGCTTTAATATCGGACTAGGCTCAGGACCGCTGAGTCCTGGGTGAGACGTGGCTCCCTCCTCCTCCTCCCTGCCTTGGTTTACTATTCATTTGACCTAAGCCATGCTTTTATCAACCTAACTGATACTTTTACGTTTCCTGGCAACCAGGATGCTAGCCGCCTGCCAGTAACAGCGGCGGCACAGTCTCAGAGTTCTTCCTGTGCTGTCTCCTGTCTCACCAGCTCAGATTCCCCTCCACCAGAGACCCCCCCCCGCCCCGGTTCTGCTGGCTCGGCCGAGGCCAGGGGTGCAGATCCCGCCCTGCGGTCCCCGCTTTGGCTCCGGGCCTCCGCGTTCCTGCGGCCTGAGCCCTCGGGTCTCCACGCCCCCGGCGCCACTGCCCCGGCCCACCGTCAGCTACGACGGAGAAGTGGCCCGACCTGGCACTGCCCAAAGCTTCCTCTGACACCACCGCCCCAGTGCCGCTCCGGGACTCCGGTCAAGCCCCCGCCTGCTAACGCCACACCGCCAGCTTCCACCCCACCACCGCCTGGGGGAGAGCGTGTGTGGGCAGAGAAGGAAGAGTAAAAAGAAAACGTCAGCCCCACGCCCCGGGCCCCCGCGCGCTCCACTGCAGTTGTCGGGAAGCCACGCCGCCCACTCCGGGGGGTCTGCAAAAAGTCCTTCAGGTGAAGGGGAGCAACCACACCACGAGTGCCTGACGACACAGTCTCCTCATTGGATCAGCCCTCCCGGGCCACCAGGAAGCCGTCGTCCGTCACCTGCCTTTTTTCCTGAGCGTACCGCACCGCAGGCGTCTGAGCACAGCTCCTGCGGTAGGACCAGGTGCTGGAGTGCGCATGCTCTGCCCACGGGGTCTCGGGCAGGTTTTGAACCCAGTTGCTGAATTCGGCCCGGCTCGGCGTCTCTAGCGCACTACGGTCTCTCCCCGCAGGAGCCAGAGTTCGCGGCTGCAGGGTTTAAAGCCCGACCAGCCGGAAGTTGCTCGGCTTTATCACCTCCCCTCCGCCCGGGTGGAAGCTCGAGGTCCGGCAGACAGGTTCCGGGGCTGTCCTGGCCTGGAGGTGGCCGAATGGAGACCGACACTGAGGATGGGCTGTTGACCCGCCACCCGTCGCTGGCCTCTGCCTGGGATGCCGCATGCGGGGCCCTGGACCGGAGCCTTCTTGTCACCGGAGCTGGTGTCGGCGCCCGGGACTTGGAGTGGGATGAGCTGCTGGCTCCTCCTGCCCCCGGGTGCGCCTGGTCGGGGAGGACGGGATGGGTGCTCCGTGACAGCCGCGCTCCTCGGGGCGTTGTGAGGGGAGGCGGGGGCCGTGCGGGGAGAGGGTCTGGCCGGGAAGCGGGAGCGGAGGTGGTGAATGGTCAGTGCGGGGAGCCAAGGCCGGCGTAGTCGAGGGGCAGGGCCCGGGTGGCTGGAGGGGCGGGTGACCTGGAAAAGGCGTTTCACACACTCGTGGGTAAATCCGTCAGGTCAGCCCCTGAGTGCACCTGTCACAACCGGAATCCGCCTCTGTCCCCGAGTAAACCGAAAGCTGCTGAGCACCTCCTGTCAA
>VMDR010025559.1:0-14418 GCA_007922815.1 Macrotus californicus | reverse complement strand
CTGGAAGGAACTTCTCTGGTTCTTTGAAAAGATAAAAAGATTGCCACACCTTTAAACAGGATCATCGAGAAAAAAAGAAACATTACCCAAATAAAATCAGAAATGAAAGAGAAGTAATAACTGACACCAAGGAAATACAAAGGATTGTAAGAAAATATTATGAACAACTATATACAAACAAATTGGACAACCTGTATGAAATGGATCAATTCCTAGAAACATACAATCTTCTTAAACTACATCAGGAAGAATCAGAGAATCTGAATAGACAAATTACACCTAGTGAAATTGAAGCAGTAATTAAAATACTCCCAAGAAACAAAAGCAATTACAGGCCAGTATCCCTGATGACATAGATGTTAAATCTTCAACAAAATATTAGCAAACCAAATAAAGCAATACATCAAAAAGATTATATACCATAATCAAGTGGGATTTATTCCAGGAATGCAAGGTTGGTACAATATTCACAAATCAATAAATGTGATTAACCATATAAACAAAATGAGAAATAAAAACCACATGATCATATCAATAGGTACAGAAAAAGCATAAAATCTAGCATCCATTCATGGTAAAAAAAAATCTCAACAAAGTGGGAATACAGGGAACATACCTAAGCATAATAAAAGCCATGTGCAATAGACGCATTGCCAGAATCATGCTCTATGGGCAAAAACTACAAGCCTTCACCTTAAGATTGGAAACAAGACAGGGATGTATGTCTACTTTCACCTTTCTTATTCAACATACTACTGGAAGTCCTAGCCACAGCAGTCAGACAAAAAAAAAAGGAATAAAAGCCATCCAAATTGGAAAGGAAGAAGTAAAACTGTCTTTATTTGCAGATAACATGATATTATACATAGAGAACCCCAAATATTCCACCAAGAAACTACTAGAACTGATTAATGAAGTCAGTGAAGTAGCAGGATGCAAAATTAATATCCAGAAATCAGTTGCATTTTTATATGTCAGTAATGAACTAACAGAAGGGGAAATAAGAGAACAATCCCATTCATAATTGCTTCAAAAGAATAAAATACCTAGGAATATCTAACCAAGGATGTTAAAGACCTGTACTCAGAAAATTATGTCACTGAAGAAAGAAACTGAAGAAGATACAAGTAACTGGGAGCATATATCATGTTCATGGATAGGAAGAATTAACATCATTAAAATGCCCATGCTACCCAAAGTAATGTATAGATTCAACACAATTGCTATCAAGATTCCGGTGTTGTATTTCACAGAAGTAGAACAAGTATTTCAAAAATTTCTATGGAATCACAAAAGGCCCTGCATAGCAACAGCTATCTCGAGAAAAAAGAACAAAGTTTGAGGAATCATGCTACCTAATAACAAACTATACTGTAAGGCCATAATAATCAAATCAGCATGGTACTAGGATAAAAACAGTCACATGGGTCAATGGACCAGAGTACAGCGCCCATAGATAAACCCACACCTTTACCTTTCTATGACCGGAAGAAAGCACGTACAATGGGTTAAAGATAGTTTATTCAATAAATGGTGTTGGGAAAATTGGACAGGTATGTGCAGAAAATGAAACTAGACCAACTTTACAACACACACAAGAATAAGTTCAAAGTGGATTAAAGACTTAAATATTGGACCTGAAACCATAAAAATCCTAAAAAAATATAGGCCCCAAAATCTCGAACATTGCTCATAGCAATTATTTTATCAGATGTATCTCCCAAGACAAAAAAAAAAAGGAAAAATAAACAAATGGGACTACATCAAACTAAAAAGTGTTTGCACAGTGAAGGAGATCAACAAAATAAAAAGCCCATGGAATGGAGAATGTATTTGCCAATACATCAGATAAGGGGTTAATATCCAAAATTTATAAAGAACTTAAAAAACTCAACACCAAAAAAACAACCCAACTAAAAAATGGAGAAACAACCTGAATAGACAGACACTTCTCCAAAGAGAACATAGAGTTGACCAGTGGACGTGAAAAGATGCTCATCATCACTAATCATCAGAGAAATGCAAATTAAAACCACAGTGAGATATCACCTTCCACCTGTCAGAAAGGCTATCATCAGTAAATCAACAAACAAGTGCTGGTGAGGATGTGGAGGAAAGAACCCTTTTGTACTGTTGGTGGGTACATGCAGACTGGTACAACCACTGTGGAAAGCAGTATGGAGATACCTCAAAAAATTAAAAATGGATATGCCATTTCACCCAGCATCCCACTTCTGGGAGTATATCTGAAGGAACCCAAAAATACTACTTTGAAAGAACATAAGCACCCCTGTATTTGCAGTGTTATTTACAATCACTAAGATCTGGAAGCATCCCTAGTGTCCATTAGTAGATGAGCAGATAAAAGAACTATGGGACATTTACAGAATGCAATACTACTCAGCTGTACAAAAAAAGGGAGGGAGAGAGGAAGGGAGGGAGGAAGGAAGGAAAATTTTACCTTTTGTGACAGCATGGATGAACCTGGAGAACATTATGCTAAGTGAAATAAGCCAGTCACAGAAAGACAAATGCCATATGATTTCACTCATATGTAGAATCTAATGAACAAACTGAACTAACAAAATAGAGACAGACTAATAGACAAAGAGCAGAATGACAGCTGTTGGGAGTGTGGAGGGATTGAGCAAAAAGGAAAAAGAACTCATGGACATGGACAACAGGCTGGTGATTACAGGGGAGAGGTGGGTATAAGAGGGTTAAATGGTAATGGAAAAAATACAATACAATTTTTTTTTAAGGGATAGCTGTTGAGAAAATAGGTTTTAGTCCCTGGCACACAAAATAAAGTGCAGGTGTTTTAGTGTTTCGTACAAAGCCATTCTTGATTAGTCCTTGGCTACTGTTTTAGCTATTAGGGTTTTTTTACCTGTCACTTCCTAGCATGCTTCACCTCACCTAGAACTTCCAGCTCTCTGACCACAGCAGGTAATTTTACTTCTGTGGGCTTTGGCATATGCTGTTCCCTATGCCTCAAATGCCTTTTTCCTTGTCTGTTTGCCTAACAGCATTAATCGAGGATATTTTCAAACAGCACCCGCTACAGTTTTTTCCCCAACTGGAGTTTGTTATTTCTCTCATGCTCATAGAATGTCTTTGGAGATCTTTGGTAGAGGTGTTACCACATTGTGTTACAGTTGTTTGTTTATATTCTCTTTTCACTACATAGACTCTGAGTTCCTTGAGAACAGGAAGTATGTATGTCTCAGTTTTCATAATTCATCGCTTAACACTGTTCATATCACAAAAAATAACTGTCAAATGAATAAGCCAAGTCATTGGGACATCTGCCAACTCAAAGCTTATTCCCAAAATTGTAACCTCTCTAAAATTTAGTTACCGTAAGATTGGTTGCTTTGTTTCACCCAGTGGAACTGGAAATTTTTTCTGTAATTTGCGCGGGTAAATAAAGAAACCCAGTGCTTCATTGAGTGAATGCTCAGTGTGCTTATTTTATGTTTGGTCTGAAACTTTGAAAGCATTTCCTAGCTGCATGACCTTGGGTGAGTTTTTAACCTTTCTGTTTCTCTTTTTCCTCATCTGTGAAATGTACTATCTTGAGATTGTTGTTAGGATTAAATACATTAAATTTTGTGTATTACTTAGTGTTTGGGAAACACTAAGGGTTAGCTATTAGTATTTTGAATTGGCTAAGATCAAGAGAGACTCTGTTTATACCTATTACATACATACAAAAAAATCTTAGAAGGTTTATTTGGCTCCTTAAATAGTTTGTTGAGTAGGAGGCAAAGCATACATACAAGATAATTAAAATATAAAAATTCCATGTCTTACAGAATCTCTTTATTCTGTTAAGAGTGCATCCTTTTGGTTTTTTTTAGAACTGGAATGATTACAGTCACCAAGCATTTGTCTATGATCATCTGTCAGATCTCCTTGAGCTGCTTTTAGATCCAGAACAACTCACGACATCCTCTCATTCGACTAATAGTAGTCTAGTCTCTAGAGAGGCTGTTGTGGCGCTCAGCTTCCTTATTGAAGGTACGGTGAGGAGAGCCAAGAAGATATATCCGCTTCATGAACTGGCACTATGGCAGCCACTACATGCAGAAAGTGGCTTCTCAAAGATCTCTAAGACCTTTTCCTTCTACAAGCTGCAAGCCTGGTTGAGAGCCTGTTTGACTGGCAATCCATTTGGTACCTCTGCTTGCCTCAAGTCTGGAAAGAAATTGGCTTGGGCTCACCAAGGTATTTAATATTTTAATCTATATTAAATTGAATGACAAGCTAGGGAACCTAGCGTTTTCTGGCATATTAATGATCATCTTCTATAGAAGAACTAAAAATATTGCTACTGTAAAAGAAAAGGGGAAGGTGTGTGTGTGTGTGTGTGTGTGTGTGTGTGTGTGTGTGTGTGTGCGCGCGCGCGCCTTTCTCTCTCAAGGCAGTGTCGGTCTCAGAGAATTGATTTATTAGTCTAAGTCATTTCGATTTCCATTAACAGAAACTCCCAACTTGAGTTAATCCTCTTTTTGTTCTGCTTTTTTCTTTTTGATTCTTCCTCTCATTCTCATAGGCTCATTTGCTTGAGGCTTTCCTATTTCCTATGCACCACAGCAGAATTTGGCCATTCCACAGGTAGCCTCAGAGCATTGGTATAGAAGTAAGGCTCTTTTTAGCACCACGGACATAAGCAGACTAGATATTTCTAAATTGGGGATTTAAATTTATCATAGAGAGTGTCTGGCCCTGGTTGCATCACGTATCTATCCTCAGTAGTCCAGTGGTGGCTAAAAGTGCCATGCGACTTCTTGGGACCCGGGTATAAGTTTGAAGAGAAGTAGATGCCTCTACTGGGGCAAATGCCAGACAAAGTTAATGAAAAAAGCACCTAGAATATACTTTCACAATCTCTGAATTTCAAAGATAAAGAAAAAAAAAGATTCTGTGCAAAGGTAAGAAAAAAATCAGTTTTGTATCAAGTTTTTATAATGTTAAAAAACAGAAAATGATTGATCAACATCTGTAGAATCTTGAGCAAAATCATAGTTATCTAAGAATTCTGTATCCAACTAAGCTATTGCTCTGGTATGAGATCAAAGACTCTGACGTATGTAACGCTCCCATAAATACAAAGTAGATACTACATAAGTCTTGGTGTTGATAAAAAGATATAGATTCAAGTAAATTTCTAAATGTTAGTGTAGGCCCTAGTAGGGAAGAAAGGATATTTAACCTCTTAGGATTGTACTGAAATGTTTTAACAGTGGTCGATACTATGATAAAAAGTAATTTTACCTTCTTTTACCACTAGTATTTAAGTTTCTCTACAACTATGTATTGCTTATCTATTATAAGGTAATAAGAAGAATTATTTTTAAAAAAGAATAATAGCATACTTAAGTGATTGTTTTACATTTGGCCAGTATTCTTCACAAGGGTGTCCTGGTGGCTTGTGGGGAGTACAGTCTGAGAAGGCAATCATGTAATGGCAGGACTGTGTTAGGAGAGCAACCCGCACAGACTTTTTGTCAGTTTGTGCAAGGCCCGGTGTTTAAGAGGAAGATAGGTGCTCAGTGATGATCTTGGAAGTAAACGCAGAAGCCAAAAAAGAATTCACAGAACGATGTGGTAAGTAACTTAGGAAGGATTCAGAATTAGTATTATGGCAGTTTAAAGAGACTTTTTAGAGGTGGGAATGGTAAATTAAGGCATCTTGGAGAACAAGATATTTGAGTTGGCCCAGTTCTCCAACTTACCAGCTGTACAACCTTAGACACATTACTTACTTTGGAGGGAGAATGAAAAATATTTTAGATCTTTCTTGGCAATCTTGAATGGATTATAGGTTTAAAAAATTTTTATAACAAAAAATTATGAAGTATTACAAACATACCAAAAAGTACAGAGAATAGTATAGCAAACACCTCTCTACCCATACCCAGAGCTAATGTTTTTTAAACCTCATGTATATAATTTTAGACATGTATATACACATGTAGATATATGTAACATCATATAGTTGTCATTTTTCTCTCATTTGAAGCTATCTCATTTATTTATGTTTTTCTTAACTAGTTGAAGGGACAACCAAAAGAGCTAAGATTGCTTGTAATACTCATGTGGCCCCCAGGACGCACCGCATGGTGGTGATGAGCCAGGTTTACAAGCAGACATTGGCCAAGAGCTCAGATGCTCTGGTGGGGGCACATGTGAAGATTCATCGTTGCAACGGATCTTTTATATATCTGCTCTCTCCCTTACGGTAAGCACTGTCTTCATAGTGTTCTGACATTTTTGACATTTTCTTTGGACTAGGATTTTTTTTTACCATTAGATAATAATTTTGTAATCAAATCTTTTTATCTTACCGTCATTCACAGGAATTTACCCCAGTTTTTCATTTTTCAGATCTGTGACAGTTGAGAAGTGCAGAAATAGCACGTTTATTCTTGGCCCAGTACAGACTGCTCTTCACCTCCACGGCTGTGAAAATGTTAAAGTCATTGCTGTTTGTCATCGTTTGTCCATCTCTTCTACTATAGGCTGCATCTTTCACGTTCTGACGCCTACACGCCCACTCATTCTCTCTGGGAACCACACAGTAACTTTTGCCCCTTTTCATACCCATTACCCAATGCTAGAGGACCACATGGCCAGAAGTGGCCTTGCTACAGTGCCTAACTATTGGAGTAATCCAATGATTGTGTGCAGAGAGAACAGAGACACAAGTGTCTTCCGACTCTTACCACCTTGTGAATTCTATGTATTTATTACTCCCTTTGAAATGGAAGGGGACACAACAGAGATACCTGGGGGTCTTCCATCCGCATATCAGAAAGCACTGGGCCAAAGAGAACAAAAGATACAGATCTGGCAGAAAACTGTGAAGGAAGCTCGTTTGACAAAGTAAGTATTTTATAGAAGTAATAATTTGTCTTAGTAAAACTCCATGGAAAGCAAATTAATCTGCACGTATTTACAGCTTTGTGAGGGAAATAAAAATAATATACAGTATTTCCTCAGTTAAGGCTTATGTTTCAGGTCAGTATTTCAAGCACTGTTTGCTTGGGGAGATAGGAGTCCAGTAACTCAAATATTAGACTCTTTTTCAAAGAAGCTTAAGTTTAGTTGGCAGATATACGTTAATATGAGTGAAAGATCATATACAGGATATGCCACATAATCCTGTGCTTCAGTGGATTGGTTTTAGTTTTTAATTTACTCTTCTACACTGTGCCGATGGTTCTCAAACATGGTCATGCCTCAGAACCATCCAAGGGGCTCATTTCCTGGCTTCACCACACCAGAGTCCTCATGCTAGTCCAGGGACTAGTGCCAGTTTTTGTCAGTTTTCCCAAATCCATGTTTTCCTAATTCATACAGGATTGTAAATAAAGCTAAATCTAGTCAACTGAAAATACTATTTTTTCTGAAATTATTTTCTTCTACTTTTGAGTATTAAACTCTTTTATTAACATGCTGTGATAGTAGATAGTTGTGGTTTATTATGTCAGTCACAAAATTTTATTTTAAGAGTGTATTGGTCTTTGACTTCCAGAAGCCAGGGACACACTACCTGGTTTATAGTGATTTAGAAAACATCCATGTAGTAGGTAGGGAAGATTAATGGAAGAAGTAGAAGTTGTGTTGGATCTTGAAGAATGAGCCAAGTTTGGATAGGAAGTGAGGACTGAGCAGAATACTTCTGATATCACTAGAGGAGCAGATGTGGAAGCAGAAGCAGACCTTAGGTATCCTGGAAATCAATTGCTGACATAGGATTCTGGGTATGAAATGGTGGTATTTAAGCTTGTATGGTAGACTGAACAGGTTATATAGACTCTTGAATGCAAGGCAGTGAAAGTTAGTGAAAGTGTAATTAAGCAGTGGGAGCCAATAAAAGGTTTTGAGTAGTGGACTGAAGTACAGAAAGCTTTTTCATTTATTCAGGAACATTTATGGAATGCCTACAGTATGTAAGCTACTTTATTGGATTCTATGGCAGATTTTAAAGTGTGTAATGAAATGTGATTGGCATATCTGAGATCCTCTGGTTGATATTGCAATGGCCTAGAGTGTCCAGCCTGCGGCCCATGGGCCAACACAGCCCAACACGAAATCGTGAATTTACTTAAAACCTTTTTATTGCTCATCAGTTTTCATTAGTGTTTGTGTATTTAATGTGTGGCCCAAGATAACTCTTCTTCCAGTGTGGCTCGGAGACGCCACAAGACTGGACACCCCTGGGCCTACACTGAAACTGGGCTAGTGTGGATGGGAAGGAGGTGGAGACTAGAGATACTTGGACAGGAGGCAGGGTTCAGTGTGAAATTTTGTGGAAAACATGAGAAAATCAAAGATGGCTCCAAAAATTGGAGTCCAGTTTAGAAACTGTTGATTAATCAACTTTTTTTATTTTAGATATTACTTAACTTTTCAGAGAGAGGGGAAGGGAGGGAGAGGGAGGGGAACATCCATGTGTGAGAGATATATCTATTGGTTGCCTCTTGCACGCCCCAACCCGGGGAATCTGGCCCACAGCCCTGACTGGGAGTCACACCAGCGACCTTTTGGTTCACAGGTCAGCACTCAATCCACTGAGCCACACTAGCCAGGACCGATTAATCAACTTTCTTCTGGAAAGAATACCATATATATCTTGAAAGTAGTGGTCCTCAGAATAAATAATTACTGATCATACAAATATCTTGGTATTTAATCAGATTTTATTTGTTAGCAATATTAGAAAAGGAACATAGGAAACAGTACCAAAAGATGGAGGGTTGCTTCTCCAGCATTAAAACATTGTCCACCTGTGAGCTATGACAAGTTTGAGAAAAGGGTGTAAAATTCTTTTGGGGGATCTTTACAATAAATGCCATATGTCCTGCTAATATGTTGATTATTATGACTCTTTTCCTTAAGACAGAAAAACCTCCTTAGTAATTGGATTTCATTTGCCTAGTTTTTTTTTTTTTGATTGTCATTATTTTAGAAAATGGCAGCCACTCTAAAATGTTTCTGTTTCTGATGATCCAGACTGCTGTTTGATATATGAGTAAAAATGCATATTTTAGTAAGATTTTATTTAGTTATTTTCAGAGAGAGAGGAAGGGAGAGAGAAAGAGAAGCATTGATCGGTTGCCTCTCCTGTGCTCCCCGACCAGGGACCAAACCTGCAACTGAGTCATGTGCCCTGACCAGGCATCGAACCCTTCATTTTGCAGAATGATGCCCAACCAACTGAACCACACTGTTCAGGTCAAGATCAGTGTTCTTTGGATAGCTGTGTCTATATCATACTGGAAAGTACTCAGACTTAGGAATTAGTACTGACCATGCCACTTTACAATGTGATGTTGAGTCTGTTGTTTAACTTCTCTAGCTTTTAATCGTATTATATATAAAGTGTAAGTATATTCTCTACCTGTTGTGACTGATGTGAAGGTTTAATAAGTAATGTGTATGTGAGAGACACTGTGTATAGTGGCGTATGCTGTACTGTGTTTAGTAGGATGCGTGTGAGACACTCTGTTTAGTGATGTGTTTGTGAGACACATCTTCGGGATAAGATTGTTTACCCAGAATATCTGAAACCTGACCTCTTAGAATAGTAAGAGTAAGAGTAAGAGAAATAACAATTTGAAAAGACTTGATCCAGCCACAGTATTTTCTGGATGCATTCTTGTGGCTTTGTTCTCATAATGTGGATGAAGGAATGAAACACAGGGTGGGGCAAAAGTAGGTTTACAGTTGTTTGTATGGAAAGTAATACAATAATTAATAAATGAAAATACAAGGGGTAAAGTCTGGTTTTACATACTCAAAACTGTAAACCTACTTCAGCCCTGCCCTATACATATCCACAGTTGTACAATTGCATTTAGACTCTTTAAAATTGTCACTACCAACCAAAAAATATAAAGATCACTAACAGTTACAATTCATGCTTTGCCTGGAAGTTTATTGTTATGCTGCTGCTATTTTTTGCAAACATTCCACCTGGTTTGTATCTTGTGATTGAGCCACCAAGACATTAATGCTACAGACTGGTCATTCTCAGTTTAGCATATCATGGAATAAGATGATGACCATAATAACAGGTAATATGTATTGGGCATTTACTGTGCAGCAAGTACTATTTTAAGCACCTGCTATGTATTAACTCATTTATGCTTTATAACAATACCCTATTACAGAAAAGGAAACTGAGAAACAGATTAAATAATTTACTCAAAGTCATACAGGAGCCGAAATTAACAAGTCAGCCTAGTTCCAGAACCTAGGTTCTTAGTGTCTTTATTATTTTCTGGTAACTATTGTTAATAATATAATTAATATAATATAATATAATATAATATAATATAAAACAAAAATTATAATGATGTTATATAACAATGATCATTGGGCAAACCGTCTTTTAAAAGCACTTCTATTGTTTTAATTCTAGTACTTAGATGCCTAGACTTTTCTTACACATGTGAAAAGCTTATACACATGAGCAGTGTTTGGGATGTGGTGACCGTTTAATAAATGTTGGCTCTGAATCATTGTGTATTAAGGCATTAAGATCCAGAATAACACTAAAAACAAGGAAAAGCACTCAATTTAATTTGGGGAACAAAGGAAGACAAAAGAATTTTTTATCAATTTGAAAACAAACTGCCAACACAGTCTTTTTAAAGTGATTAGATTGTATCATTTCTCTGCTCTGACCCCTCTAAGGTCTTCCCATCATTTTGGAAGAAAATCTAAAACCTTTACCGTACCTTCCAATCCTCCTGCCTCATTCCTGCTGCCCTTCTGTCGTTACGCCCCTTCTGCCTCTTCTGCAGTCTTAGTCATTGCCCCCTAGCCAGACAACACCAGGACAGTAAATATAGAACAAAGCTGGGTTTCATTACTCATTGCAAGTAGGGAGAGAATTGTATTTCATTTCAGGAAGAGGGTGTTAAAAAGAACTTATAATTGGGTTTTGGCTTGTGTTAGGTGATTTTTGGGGGAGGGTTCTAGGAAGCAAGCTTTTGTTTGGGTTGGATGCTGTCTGGAAGCAAGAGTAATTCAATAATTTGGTATTTAGTAATTTTTATGTTAAAGGCAAAGGAATAAAGTGGAGCTAAAACTATAATCATAAAGAAACAGCAGTTATTCATTAGGCAGGGAAGGATGATACTTGGTTATTTTTGTGGTATGGACCACAAAATGATTTTTGTCTGGACTGAGATAGGATTATGGAGTAGTCTTGTTCTTGCTTTGATCTGTTATCATCCCAAAGTGGCCTTGTCGAATGTTGGCCTTCTGTGGAGCAGTTTGTGTTCAGCAGACGCAGCCCGGCCAGATCCTAGCTACAGTAAGTGCTGGCTGGCAGTACTAAGCTCGCTCCTGGCTATCCGGAGCTGGTCTGTTCTTTCTTATCTTGAACGTGTTAAATATGCTCTCATTTTAGAGCATTGCACTTTTTATTTCCTCTGCTTGGAATGCCCTTCTCCAGATATTTAGTTTGCTTAATCCATCAGTCCATTCAGACCTCTGCTTAAGTTCTATCTTAGATTTTCTCTGTTCATTTTTTTTTCTAAAAAAGCATTCCCAATATTCTCCACTCACTTACTCTGCTGTATTGTTCTGGAAGGCAGTTAAAACTACTTAAGTTCCTATCATGTACTTATTTTATTTATTGCCTGTCTTCCCTACTAGAATATACAGCCCACATGGAAGATAGCTACATAGATTAATAGTGTGAACGGTGCCCTCTGGAGTCGTACAGTGCACACCTGCCTGGGCAGGAGCCTTGTCTCTCCTCCTTTCTTTGCACATTTATCCCCATAAGTGAGAATCCCACCCTGCTTCACTTGGTCTTCGGCAAATATCTGTTGAATAAGTAACCACAGTAGAACAAAACTATAATTATTGATAAGTCTTTACAAAGAAGGCATTATATCTGACCAAATATATTTTTGGGGGTGGTGGTCCAATGTACAGAACTGAACAGAACAGTTATTTGGAAAGAACAAATGGGTAACTAGAAACAATTTAACATTTATTCCATTAAAGTATTTTATAATCACTTAGAGTAAAATTATTACAAATTAGTGTTTTTACATTCTTATTGTTCTACACTGCAATTTTAGGGATCAAAGGAAGCAGTTCCAGATACTTGTGGAGAATAAGTTTTACGAATGGTTGATTGACACAGGACATCTCCATCAGCTGGACAGCCTTGTGCCCCCTGCAGCAGGTCCCAAACAAGCAGCAGGTCCCAAACAAGCAGCAGGATAAGACTTCTACGTCACAGCACTGGTAGGCATTTATAATGCGGATCACTTAAATTACTGTGGGGAAATATCATAAGCATACAAAAAAACTACACAGAATGTTATGTTACCAAACATTGCCAAATTTTTTCCACCACTCCCACCAGCATATACAGACCTTTACATACCCATGTTTGCCACAGTTTATAGTGAGAAAACCAACCAAAATATTTAGGTGGACCCTATCAAACTATGGGCAGATACAGTGGCACAATTTGTACTGTCCAGAGAGACTACTTTCCTCATAAATAGCTTTAAGTTTTATTCCTCCTTTATAACACATCCTTCTTCTTTCCCATCACCCCACCCACAGACCAATTACTGAATTAGCTGGTTTTTGTTAATTGCACATGAGCAATAATAAGTTACCAGAAGTAATCCAAACAAAGACTTGAATGAGGAACTCTAGGAGATCACAGATTCAGTGGAAGCGAACGTGGATAGAGACAAATTTAAAATGGAAATTATTTCATCTAAATATGTAGTATTTTTTATAGAAATTAACTTTGCCATTTTAAAATATTTTTAAAGGTCCACAATAGAAAAACAAAGGACATAAATAGATAGAAAAATACAAACACAAAGAGTCTCACTTTTCACTTGTAATTAAAGAAATGTAGGAAACTTCTTTTTGTATGTCAGATTGGCAAGGACCAAAACCTGACGGTATACATGTCACAACACTGGCAAGACTTTTCGTTGACCACTGGGGAAAGTAAATTTGCAAACTTTTTGCAGGATAGTTTGAAAAAATCAAAATTAAAAAAATACACATATTCTTTGACTTAGCAATTTTACTTCCTAGATTTAACTAATAGGTAACATTCATGTATGAAAAGATCTCTATAAAAAATATTTTCATGGCAGCATTGTTTGAACTAGCTGTAGACTAGAAACAGCCCAAATGCTTCTCAGTAGCGGGCTCGTGCCTAATGAACTGATGTATTGATGTCGTGGAATTCATCTCCAAAAAGAATGAGGTGTACCTGATTGTGCTGATACTAAGTGATCACAGAGAGCCAGGGGTGGGAGGTGTGGGGCAAATATGTGTATAAAATGTTCCCTTGTGTATTTGAAAAAAGAGAGGAATGATCACACATATTTCTATGCTAATTATATGCCTTAAAATTTCTGAAAAGATATTAAAAATTATAAATAGTGTTTGTCTTTAAGAAATGAGACTCAGTGTCTAGAGTGGGGAAAAGTCTTATTTTTAATTTTTATTGAGATGTAATTGACTTACCATAAAAATGACCTTTCTAAAGTGAAGAATTCAGCAGCTTTTATTATATTCAAAAGTTTGTGCAACCATCCCCATGAACAAATCCGGAATATTTTCATCACCCTAAAAATAAACCCTGTACCCATAGACAGTCACCGTGACCCTGTTCCTGCAACTGTAGATGTCTCGTCTTCCCCCAGCACCTGGTAATCACTAATCTTTTTGTCTCTAAATTTGTCAACTCTGGACATTTCATATAAAATGGAATCATAAAACATGTGACCTTTGTCTGGTTTCTTTTGGCACAGTGTTTTCAAGGTGTGTCCGTGTAGCCTGTGTCAGTCAGTATGTCCTCTCTATGACCGGATAACATTCCACTGTGTGGGTGTACCACACTTTGTTCATCTGTTCATCAGTTGATGGCCATTTGAGTTGTTTCCACTTTAAGCTTTTGTGTATAATGCTGCTGTGTACTTCTGTGTACAAGTTTTTGTGTAGACATATTTTTATTCTTATGTGTGTACCTAGGAGTAGAAGGTCATGTATTTTAACATTTGACTAACTGCTCAACTGTTTTCCAAACCCATGAATTTATTGTTTACTTTATATGTTGTTTACACTTTTAAAGCATTACTTTTTATTAAAAAGGAATTTTACAATATTTAGTCAGTAAATGCTAAGATTAAGAACAGGAAATCTGTTAAGATTATAAGGAAACGGCTATTACAACAGGGTAAAGTTTTAGTTTAACCAATCCTCATAACCTGCCAGTGTTTAAGGTTTATGTATGAATTTCTTTTATTACAAACTAATGTGTTCCTCAGAAAAAATGAATATAATTAACTTTAAACCTTGTATATTTTATTATTTCTAGTTTTCATGTGGCCTTGATAATTTATG
>VMDR010025558.1:0-14434 GCA_007922815.1 Macrotus californicus | reverse complement strand
AAAATCGATTACAGACAAATATAAGACCCAAAACCATAAAACTCCTATGAGAAAACATAGGCAGTAAACTCTTTGACACACCTCAATTATATTTTTAGATACATCTCCTCAGGCAAAGGAAACAAAAGAAAAAAAAATTAACAAATGGACCATAACAAACTAAAGAGTTTTGGCACAGTGAAGAAAACCATCAACAAAACAAACAAAAAAGCCCTACCAAATGGAAGAAGATATCTGCCAATGACACATCCGATAAGGGTTTAATATCAAAAATATATAAGGAACTCATACACCTTAATACCAAGCAAATAAAAAAACACTCCAATAAAAAATAGACAGAGGACCTGAATAGATACTTCTCCAAAGAGGACATACAGATGGCCAAGAGACAAGTGAAAAGATGCGGAACATAACTAGTCCTCAGGGAAATGCAAATTAGAATCACAATGAGATATCACCTTACACCTGTCAGATGACTGTCATCAATAAATGAACAGACAAACCAGCGTTGACAGGATGTGGAGGAAAGGGACCCCAGTGCACTGCTGGCAAGACGGTAAACTGCTGCAGCCACCATGGAAAACCGTATGGAAGTTCCTCAAAATCTTAAAACTACAACTACAATATGACTCAGAAATTCTACTTCTGAATATTTCTCTGAAGAACGCCAAAATACCAATTCAAAAAAGACATACACACCCCTATGTTCGTTTCAGCATCATTTACGATAGGTAAGATACAGAAGCAACCCAAGTGTCCATCATGTGTGAATGGAAAAAGAAGAGGTAGGTGTATACAAGGGAATATTACTCAGCCATAGAAAAGAGTGAAATCTTGCTATTTGCAACAACACAGTTGAACCTAGTGAAATGAGTCCTACAGAAAAAGACAAATTCCTTGTAGTTTCATTTATAGTGTTCATCTAAACAAACAAACAAACAAAAATCTCAACTCACAGATGCAGAGAGCAGACTGGTGGTTGCCGGAGGCAGGGGATGTGAACTAGGCAAAATGGGGGAAAGATCGAAAGGTACAGATTTCCAGATACAAAATAAATAAATCTGAAGATGTAACAAACAGTATGGTGACTATAGTTAATAACACTGGAGAATTGTTTTTTAAAGTTCCCATCACAAGAAAAAAGAATCGTAACTATATATGGTATTAGATATTAACTAGATAAATTGTGATCATGTTGTAATATATACAATTATCAAATCATTATGATGTACATCTGAAACTAATATAATGTTATATGTCAATCATACCTCAGTAAAAATAGAAAAGGGTCTGGCTGGGACAGATAAATGGTATTGGAAAAGATAGAATAAAATTCTAAAAAAGCAGAATGCTTGATGACAAATACAGAGGTACTCTAAATTGTACCTAAATGTGCTGATAATCTGGTACTACTGCCTCTGTGCTCCAGGAGAATCTTCCCCCTGCCCGGCATCACACTTAGCATGCTTTAATTGTCTTGGGTCAATTGCCTAAGCTCCTTTAGCCTCTTAGCTCTACCAGAACAAGTGTGTCTGTTTTGTCCGTTGATCTCTAACACATAGCACATGTTATAATGCATTTTTAAAATTTAAGGTACATCTATGCAATGAAATACTATATAACTATTAAAAAATGTTGTGGAACTATACCTATTTAGTCATAGAAAGTTGTCCACAATATATTGTTTAGTGAAGGAACAAGTAACAGTGTGCATGTGTGTGTGTGTGTATGCATTGTGAGTATTTAGATGAATATATGAACATATACAGCAGTAATCTGAATGGCGGAATTTTGAAGCATTTTAACTTCTTACTTATGTCCATTTTCTGAAGTTTCCAATGAGCAAATCTTATATCTAAAATCATTTAAAGCTATTTTAATTTTAAAATAAAATTTTCCCTATTTTCCACTCACTACGTTTAGCAAGGTTCAGCTCAAACACCAATCTTCCCCACTAAACTGTACGCACTTTGAGGGTAAGCTGCTCACGCTGCATCCCCCTCAGAATCTAGTACTGAATCGTGTGCTGGGCAGAACACAAGCAACGCCTCTGAATGAATCGGGAGTACAGAGCATCCAAGACTTGTTTCCTTGTCTGATAAGAACCAAGATGTTTTAAGAACTAAACAAAACGAACTGAAAATAAACACATTTCTGTTTTACGATCAGACTTCAAATGTCCCAGTAAAGTAAAACAAAGTTGAGTCTTGGCTGGCACAAACACGTCATAATTTCCATGATTATGTAAGAGCTTTAAACAAATGCAAAATAAAGTGTGAGGGTTTTTGTTTTTTGTTTTTGTACAGTTTAAAACAAGTAGAACCTCTCCCTGCCCTAGCCAGTGGCAGCTTAAAATCTAAAGAACCTATATATCCTGATCACCAGGGTAAGTGGTTTATTATTCCAGGGGCTATAGTACTGGCTGCACACTTATTGTAAATGCTGAGATTGGACACGGTTTGTTCTATTTATAGCACTAGTACTATTTTTTAAGTTTAAATAAACTAAACAGATTGAAGAATTGAAGTGCACACAGTAATGTTGTTATATAATATAAAAGGTATGAAACATAAACCTCTTCCTTCCTTCTGTGGAGGCTTATGAAACCGCCAGTTGTTTATTTTAGCACAAGAAACTCTTGGCCTGCAGAGCACAGGAAAGACAGGAGAAACGCTTGCTTTGATGCTTCTAGAGTCAACCCAAGAGGCCTTGTAAACCAAGATAGCAAAACCGCCTTTATGCCGCCAGCCCAGGCACTAGTCTCCTCTTTGCCCTTCGCTTAGCAAACAAAACTTCTAGAACTCGTGAAGGGACAGTCAAGCAGTGGCGATGTGCAGAAGAGAATTTGCTTTTATCTGAGCCGGGAGGGCTCAACCTTTTATGCGACACAGACCTCTTTGAAATCTGATGAAATATGTAAACTCTGATCCCCCACCAAAACCCAAACATATTTGCAAAATTTTTCATGGGATTTAAGGGCATTCACAGACTAGAACCTCTGGTTTTTTGAGAGCCAACATTGTACTACATACTAGCTTGGTGAAGTCATACAGTGCTATATATTGTACTACTTTAATATGGCCAGTGATAGATGGTGTTGGATCCAAAGATTAAAGAGAGGTTGCAGAGTGACAACTTCGCTGGTTTATTTTAATGGCTTTGCCAGGAAGAGCTCCGGAGGTGGAAGCCCTGGGAACAGTGAAGAGCCTCACTAAGCCACTGTCTACTGAAGAATTTGGCCTCGCCCAGAGACAGGTCCGGCTGTTGCCCTCAGCTTCCGGGAGGTAACCACCCATGGAGAAGGCTGGCCACACACAGTAGTTTGAGGTGGGAACTTGGCCACCTAAAGGAGACCAAGCGTATGCTTTAGAGTGAAGTCCGGATCACTCAGTTGACCTGAGGTCAATCGCAGAAGCAATCAATCCATCTTACCCATGTAGTGAAGGCCCAGTAAAAACCCAGGGCACCAAAGCTCAGACGAGCCTCGCTGGTTGGCAATAACACCCCATGAACGTCATCACACACTGACACGCCGAGCGTGGTGTGTCTCTGAGGAAGATGGAAGTGTTGACTCTGTGTTTAGGCCTTCCCAGCTTCTGCCATATGCATCTCTTCCTCTAATTTTTGTATCTCCTGCCTAGAACAAACCACAGCTATGAGCATAAAGCTTTCCTGAGTCCTGTGAGTTCTTCTAGAGCACAGGTGGCAAACACCAGGCCCAGGGGCCGAATCTGGCCCTCCACCTTGTTTCTACCCGGCACCAGTGCCAAGCTCCTAGTTAAGGAGTAGTTACATTTACACGGTCCTAAAATTGCATTCGGCCCTTTGAAGGCTACCGGGAGGCTGATGTGGCCCCCAGGGAAAATGAGTTTGACACCCCTGCTCTAGAGAATTATCAATCCTGATAATAGGTGGTTTGGGAAACGGCCCTCAGACTGTCAGTTGGTGTCAGAAGTGAGACAGTCCTGGGACTGTGCCCTCCAACTTTGTTGTTGGCTCCTAACTCTTCGCAGAGTCTTGGGCAGAATTGGCAGTCGAGGGGACTGCTCCCAGCCTCACAGTTTGATTGACACCATGTAGCCATTTTCAAGCAGAGCTCAGCAGCACCCAGGCCCTTGGCCATCAGCTCTCCTAGAGTTGGCTGGTAGGTTGTCAAAGAATTTCTAGACCCTCTGCCCTTGGGCAGGCCTAGCAGTGGGAGGCCACCTAACTCCTGATGTGCAGCAGTTGGGGGGATGACTCAAGTCAAGGTCAGTCAATACCTAAGTTAACATTTTCCATGGTAGAGCCACTCGCTTAGCCTCTCAGGGCCACATTCAACCCCAGCAGAAGTGTAAAGAAACTTAGCAAAAATGGAAGTTCAGGTGCAGCAGGGGCCTCTTGCTCTCTAGAACATGCTTACAGCAGGCCTCACAGTTTCCAGGACCAAGAAATTGCCTTCCTAGGTAGGCACCGACTGATACACACTGAGGACCCCCTCAGATTGTTTGGTTCTGAGCAGCTGATGAGATCTCAAAAGGAGCACATGGCGTATGCTACTAAAAGGAGTTGGTTCTTCCGTAGGTGCATCCATTTGTATTACCTACTGCAGAAGAAACCCAGGTGATAAACGTTTAGTTAATAAGATGCAAATAAATACACTAGTAAGATTCCTTTGGATACTGAAGAGGTAGGTGATTATTATCCAGGTATTTTTTTATCTCTTCACCCAAATGAGCATGAGAGTCAAAGCTAAAGATTAAGTGGAAACCATATCATTCTACTCCTAAAGTGCTCTTGAGGATTCAGACTCCCATTAATAAATGTGCACTGAATACATTAGGTCATTAAAATACTATACGAGACACTATGAGGTAGGTGGGAGCTTTGGTTCAAGACTAGGTTAGGACCCTGCTCTGAAGAACTCATGGTCTGTAAGAAACATAGGGTATATACACCTGGGAATAGAAGAAAAGAGGAATGCAGTGGAGACCATGTAAAATGCATTAAAAACAAATAGCTTATGGAAATTGAAGTGAGATGTTGGCTATCATCAATAAATCAACAAACAAGTGCTGGCAAGGACGTGGAGAAAAGGGAACCGCCTGCACTCTTGGTGAGATTGTAAATTGGTGCAGCCATGCTTTCCGTCCTGGAAAACAGTATGGAGGCTCCTCAAACAATTCAAAGTAGAACTTCCATATGATCCAGCAGTTCCACTTCTGACTATTTATATGAAGCATCCTGAAACACTGATTCAAAAAGACATGTGCACCCCTACATTCATTGCAGCATGATTTTCAATAGCCAAGGCATGGAAGAAACCTAGGTGACCATCTATAGATGAATGGATAAAGAAACTGTGGTACATATGTACACTGGAATAGGGCTTAGCCACTACAAAACTGAAATCTTACTATCTGCAACATGAATGGACCTAGAGCACAGGTGGCAAACACAAGGCCTGAGGGCTGAATCCAGCCCTCCACCTTGTTTTATCCGGCCCGGCACCTTGTTTCTACCCGGCGGCAGTGCCAAGCTCTCGCTTAACTAGTAAGGAGTAGGTACATTTATACAGTCCTAAATTACATTCGGCCCTTTGAAGGCAACCACAAGGCTAATGTGGCCCCCAATGAAAAGGAGTTTGACACCCCTGACCTAGAGGGTATTATGCTAAGTGAGATAAGCCAGACAGAGCAAGACAAATACCATATGATTCCACTTATATGTGACATCTAAAAAACAAAATACACAAAACAGAAACAGAGGAATAGATACAGAGAACAAACTAAAGATCTCCAGGTGAGAGTAGGGTGGATAAGGAGGCTGGGTGAAAAAGCGAAAGGGCTTAAGTATGAATTGCTGGTTTTAAAAAATCATCACAGGTATATAACAAAGTACAGCATTCGGAATACAGTCAATAATACTGTAATAACTATGTGTGGTGTCAGGTGGTACTACACATATTGGGGTGATCACTTTGTAAGTCATATAAATGTCTAATCACTACGCTGTACACCTGAAATTCATGTAATATTGTATGTCAATTGTAATTGAAAAATAAATATGTATATACATACAAAGAAGGGAGATGGTCATTACAAATTAATAGCATTAACTAGATTCTAAGAAGAGACTTAGGAATTTAGTACTTTGGAGAGATTAAAAAAAAAAAAAAAAGGTAGGAAGTAACTTTCTACCAGAGTTTCCCTAAGACAACTGAGACCAAAGATCAGAAAGGTCTTCCTGCTCTTATCCAAGGGGCTAGGGCATATCACCCTGGTTTTATCATCAGAAAGCAGGACCAACCAGAGCAGCTGAGGAGCTTGTGCAAGAACCTACAGGGAATAAGTAGCCGACTGGTGGTTCACATTCAGGCCTGTTTGATGTAAAAGCCCAAAGCAAGGAACTGTCATAGCCCTGCAAGTGCAAGTGTCGTAGCCCTGAGCCATCTCAGGCATGGCTCTGAATCCAGGAGGGGGAAGGGTGGGTGTGAGAGAGGACATGAGTGCAGCTGTGGAAAAAGTCCCAGAGGCAGCAAAGCCACCGATCTAGCCAGGTAGACACTGGCCTCCAAACCATCCATTCTTGGCAAGATTCGAAGGCCGGGCTGGGGGCAGGATTGGGGCAGGATTGCCTCTGGGGGAGAGGAAATGCTGGGCCAGATGAAGAGAGGTAAAGTGAAGTTTTTTGTGGAAGTGGAAGATGTTTTCTGTGTTTTTCTTTGATCCCACCACCCGACCAAGGCCAGGGGACCAGCAGAGGATTCCTCTGGGCTCTCACTGCTTACTGGGAAGGAAGTTCTATTTTCTGGACGTGCCTGGTGAAAACACAATTTAAAAAGTCTGTCCCTGATATGCACCTAGACTAGCTGTTGGCTTAAATACTGAAGGCTTATCTCTATTTATAAGAATAGGGAAGTCAACTTGTCCCAGTTATCTCCTTATGAGCAGCCCTCCCATCTCTCACCAAAAGCCAAGGAACTGACTGGAGCACCCGGGAGAATTCTGGAAACTACTAAGGAAAACAGCAGGGTCTCACCCACGGTCCTCGGACTCACTGCACCGTTCCTATGATTCTGCCACTTTTTACCCTGGAAGAATTCAGGGGAAAGCCAAATACATGTAACACAAATACAATATGGAACAAATTCTGATATTGTGAAATTCTACTAAGACACAACCAGGATAAAAGAGCAGGGTGGAAAGGAGAACACCCAGAGGAAATAAACCCAGACTCAACAGAAAGAATGAATTTGCTAGGGAGAAAGGGCAGCAGTAGGAAGAGATTTGGATGCCAAGAGACCCCCGTTGCTCATTGCCTGTGGCTCCTCTTCAGCCTCAGTCTACCTCTCTGTAAATGGGAGTGAAAGTGCTTCCCTCAGGGGAGACTATTCTGGATTTGGAGATGTAACGACCAAAACATGTGACCTTGCTTGTATCCTGTTATGAATAAGAAATGAAGTGAGAAAGTATAAAATAAAAAAGATACTCCTGAGACAATATAAACAATTTAAAGATGAACTGGGTTATCAGATGATACCAAAGAATTATTGTGTTTATGCTTTGAAGAACATGTCCACATTTTTTAGAGACACATGGATGTAGAGGTAACATGATATGAGTTCTGGAATTTGCTCCAACATACTTACCAACAAGGAAAGGAGGGAGGGAGCAAGCAAGAGTTATAATTTTCAAAGGCACTTTTCGGTTCCACGCAGCTACAAACAGCCAGTACATCGAACCCTTCCCCTCCAAAACACAGTGCCACATTGAAAACCCAAACCTTCCTAAAACATTCTCAAATATGAGCCACACAACATGCTGGCTCCTGGTGGGGGCTAGTATAGGTATTGCATATTCTCAAATCAATCACTTGACATTTTTACAGCATCGCAAAATCTACACCTTTGCGCCAGCCTAAATCAACAACAAAGCATCAGCCAAGACTGCATATATTACAGGATCCTTGTAAATCAGCAGTTGCCTTTAGGCTCCAGGGGCCTCCAAATTTGACCAGCTGTTCAAAACAGTAAAATCTCATTAGCTCAATGTCCACCACTCAGCAGTGAGGCTAACTTCAAAGTCACAAGCACTCAGCAACCAATGAGAGAATAACCAGGAAACATCTTTATTTATAAGTTCATTAACAAGCTGAGAAGCCCATTTCTTGTCAATAGGAAAAAAAGGGATAGTGTTCTATTTCAGGGTTATTTTTTTTTCTTTTAATTATTCCTCTCCTTCTCTTTTATGAGAGGTTTTTTGTGTGTGTGTGTGTGTTTTTTTTCCCCCTGGCAGGAAAATAATAGGGCTTCCCTATGCCTAAGATAGGAAAATAGATGTTAACAGCAATTTACACGAGCTTGATGTTGACTTTTTTCAACACTGACAAATTCCAATTAGTGATCATGTTGACTTGGGCACCAGGACAGAATAAGATGACATTGACTTTCATCTATAGAAAGAGGGGTGATATTTATGGGTATTTAAGTCAAATCCATTACATACCAGCAATCTTTATGAAATATATCAGCACTGAAATTGGTTCGCAAGTATACTGGATGCCAAATCTATCCCAGTATCTATCAGATAGTGAAAAATAAAGAGGAAAAAACTGTGAGCATGTGTAGGTTTATTTATTTTTTATTTCACTTGTTGGGACAGGGAGATGGGATGCCAAGAAAAGCTATTTACAAAGACCAGTTACTCTCTGATCCTTGGCTACTTCAGGCAAAAATATGCTGCTATTTAGCACCAGATGTTTTTATTGCTTTGCTAATGGTCTACACATACCAGAAGAGTTTGATAAATACACATGTTTTTATTTGTTTGCTATGGGGCTTGTAAGGGTGTGGTGGGATCAGGGGCTCAGAGGAACCAGGAGATGGAAGGTGGTGAACTTAACTGTGTATCATCCGCTTTTTGCCAATGATGAGCTTTTGCATGGAGCACACTACCAGACCTAAAGCGAAGCCCACTGACTGGAAACAAACGCTTAGGGCCAAGATTTGGTAAGAAGGGTCCAGCTGGCGCATTACGGCATGGAGGCCCACAGCTGGCTGGACCAGTAAATTCTTCCCCCAAAGCGTGCTGCTGTCATTCTGGGACCTGCTCAACTCATTCTTATGTCTTGTCTCTTTAACACTTTTGCTTGTATCATCGTAATGCATTCCACCTCTTTCAGAAGCTCTTCTAGAAGATCTCAGCTTTGAAACTAAAGAGAATAAAAGGCATACTAGGAACCAAGTCACTGTCACAGTTTTTTTAAAGAACGATATCACTCTCAGATTATTTGCATAGTGGCTTTTGAAAAGAAAGCTTAGCAACAATAACATTTACTACTCAAATCAAAGATCACTTCACTATTACATGATTTCACTAGACAAAGTCTCAGGATGGTGATGGTTTAGCTTCTCTATCACTGGTGAGAATCGTGCTGTCACACAGTGGGTACTTGTTATCTGTAAGATAAGTAAATCAAATCTGTCTATTTTCCCTGTTGAGTGGTGGAAAAGAAAAAGCTACCTCCCATTGGATTCCCAAGATTATGTGAAGATTTTCATTCATTTCTTTTCATCATGTTTCTCTCATATTGTAAAAAGTCTTGAGTTTTCTAAAGATACGGCTAATTTGTTTGTCACGTGGACGCCAAACACACTTGCCTAAAAAGGAGTGAGCTTGCTGGGCATGTTTTGTATTCTTTAAAGGCAACACCAAGCTAACCACAGAAACACTGTGTAAGAACTAAACTGACAATTTCTGTTGAACAATAGGCTTTTGCTAGCAAACCTTCCAAATTACCAGAACAGCTTTAGAAACCAGACCAGAGACAACCTTAGCGCACAAAACTCTGCCAGATTCTCACACACGTTTTTACCATCACCCTCCATATTTTGGTACAGATGAAAGGGTAATTGGAGGCCTGTGGAAAATGAGTAGTGGGGGTCACAGATTTTTTTTTTTTTTTGCTTCTCATATATCCCTCCACATTCTAGAAGAAAAGGAAATGACTTATGTAATGTTATGATAGTATTAAATGACTATTGTTTTGATGTTCGTGCCAACCACCTAAGGCAGGTCAGGCTATCGATTCTGGCTTTCCAGTGGAGGGAACCGCAGAAGTCATGATTGCGTTTTGTCTTTTTTCTCCTCTGCTATCCAACATAAATTGAGAAGCAGCACAAAACAAAAATTTCCAAAAATCTGAGGTCCTTCCCTTCTATCCCAATGATGTGCTTAACAGGAAAAAAGGAAATGAAATTACAATGAAAACAGGTTTCCAAAAACATTGTAGTTACCAGCCAAATCAAAGTCCAAAAAAAGTGTTAACAGCTCATGATTATATCCTTGGTAAAGGATGATCCAAAACATAATCCATCAGGAAAAAAGACAGTGTAGTCCAAGATATATTCCTTGAAAGGGAATCCCGGTAGTATATGAAGTAGCTCCAACCTTCCTCACCCCAGAAAAGTGCAACCCCCCAAACCTGGTACATGAGTCCACCATGCCAAAAACCTATTACAAAGCCTGCACCCTAGCCTAGGAAGATGAGAAGTGCCCAGCAGAGTAGGAGGCCATAGCTCTATGCTCCAAATGTGTTCTGCATCCATCTAAGGAAAACTCAGCATTTGGTTACTGAGCTTTATGCAGGCGTGCTTTCAGACTGGCGAGGAGCTCCAGAAAATGAACTGACTCTTGTTCTTACACGCTTCCTCCATTATGGATAAAATTATGTCATCGCCTACACACGGCGGCCCGGGCATTTATTTGTTCACCTGGATCCTGCTGGTTACAGCCCAGCAATGACAAGCTTTCTCTGCTTATGCCTATTTTCATATGCATGCCTCAGCTTTTCTGCATCACGTCTATAATTTTGTGATTTCTACTGTTTCTCATGTCTTTTCACCTGTTAATTAGAAGTTCTTCTCCAAATTTACATAGATCCAGATTAAGTCACATAGCACCAGAGATTTACCATTAGAAAGTTAAAGTCATCCCAGCTCGCCCGCTACACATTAATTCGGAACAGGAGACAGTGAGTGTAAGGAATAAGCTTTCACTTGTTAAGTTCGGCCTATTAACGAAAGAACAACGCAAATCACAAACACACACAACATGAGTTTATGTCTGAGTTTTGAATGATGTGGGCATCCTACCATTTGTTCAATTTAGCTACTAAAATGAATGATAAGAACAAAAATTCATTTTAGCCGTTGTGCTGCCTCATTTACACTTCTCATGAATGTAGCTGGGAACGCCCTTCAGATGTTCAGACCCTACACATTTGACTGACTGACCTTCCTCCCTCCATCTCTCCCACACTTGATCAGCTACAAGTGATATTTATTGAACCAAGATTTATAACTGCTCTATTTTAAAGCATAACATATTATAGCCGAGTTTTGACCTGTTCATTCTTTGTCTTTTAAATTTATCTCAACTTTAAAAAATGTTTCAATTGTAGCTGACATAGAGTGCCACGCCATGTTCAGGTACACAATACAGTAACTAGGAACCTGTGTGAACTAAGCATGATCACCCACTGAGTCCAGCACAGTCTGACACCACGCATAGCCACTACAATATTATTGAGCATATTCCCAATGCCATATTTCACCAGTGACTATTTTTATAACTGGAAATTTGTACATTTTAATCAGACAAAAAAAATGTAAAAGGCATCTAAATTAAAAAGGAAGAAGTAAAACTGTCATTATTTGCAGATGACATGATACTTTATATAGAGAACTCCAAAGATGCCAACAAAAAGCTATTAGGACAAATAAAGGAATTCGGTAAAATAGCAGGACACAAAATTAATATTCAGGAATATGTTTTTATACACCAATACTAAATGATCAGAAAAAAGAAATTAAGAAAGCAATCCCATTTACAATTGCTAAAAAAAAAAAATACCTAGGAATAAATTTAACCAAGGAACTAAAAGCCCTGTACTTGGTCTTTTACTATAAAACACTGAAGAAAGAAATTGAAGAAGATACAAATAAATAGAAGAATACACTGTGCTCATGGCTAGGAAGAATTAACATCATTAAAATGTCCATGCTACCCAAAGCAATCTACAGACTCAATGCAATTCCTACCAAAACACCAATGTACATTTGAACCCTATATAATTTTACTAAATGATGTCAGCCCAATATTTAATTGAAAAATAAATTCCAATGGCATTTTTCACAAAACTAGAATAAAGAATCCTAAAATTTATGTGGAACCACCAAACACCCTGAATAGCCACAGCACTCTTGAGAAAGAGCAACAATGTTGGAGGTATCGCACTATGTGATATCAAACTATACTACACGCATAGAGTGATCAAAACAGCATCACACTGGCATAAAAACAAACACACAGATCAGTAGCATAGACTAGAGAACCCAGAAATAAACCCATGCCTAGTAGCTGAATGGATAGGAAAACAAGACTCTCATATATTCTGTCTACAAGAAACCCACTGATTGAAAAACACACACAGATCAAAAGTAAAGAAATAGAAAGAGATATTTCATACAAATGGAAACAAAAAATACTGGAATAGCAATACTTATAGCTGACAAAATAGACTTTAAAGCAAAGGCTACAGCAAGAGACAAAGATGGACACTACATAATTACAACAGGATCAATCAAACAAGAGGATGTAACCCTTATAAACGTTTATGCATACAACATAGGAGCACCTAAATATCAAAAGCAAATATAAAGGGAGAGGTTGACAGTAATACAGTCATAGGCAGAGACTTTACAGTCCCACTGACATCAATAGATAGATCTTCAAGACAGAAAATCAACAAAGAAATAGCAGCCTCAACACATTAGATCAGGTAGATTTATTTGCTATCTATAGAGCATTTTACCCCAAAGCAGCAGAATAAACATTCTTTTCAAGTGCACATGGAGCATTTTCCAGGACAGACCACATGTTAGGACACAAAACAAGTCTCAGTAAATTTAAGAAGACTGAAATCTTATCAATCATCTTCTCCAACCACAATGGTGTGAAACTAGAAACCAATTACAAGAAAAAAACAACTGAAACTCATGCAAATACACAGAAGCTATACAACATGTTACGAAAGAATGAATGGATTAACAATGAGATCAAGGAAGAAATCAAAAGATACCCTGAGACAAATGGAAACAAAACAACCCAAAAATCTATGAGACACAGCAAAAGCAGTTCTAAGAGGAAGATTCATAGCAATACAGGCCTACTTTAAGAAACAAGAAAAATAAAAAATAATCTAAACTTACACATAAAGAAAGTATAAAAAGAACAACAAAGCCCGAAGAGAGTAGAAGGAATGAATAATAAAGATCTGAGTAGAAATTGATAAAATAGAATCTAAAAATTATACAAAGGATCAATAAAACCAAGAGGTGGTTCTTTGAAAAGAAAACAAAATTTATAAACTTTTAACTAGACTCATCAACAAAAAAAAAAAAAGAGAGAGAGAGAGGACCTAAATAAATAATATCAGAAAGAGGAGAAATAACAGCTGACACCACAGAAATACAAAGAATTACAGGAAAATACTATGAACAACTCTATGCCAACAAATTTGACAATCTGGAAGAAATGGATAAATTCATAAAAACAATCTTCCAAGATTGAATCAAGAAGAAAAAGAAAATCTAAACAGAGCAATTACAACCAATGAAAAAGAAGCAGTTTTATCAAAACATAAAAACTCTCCCAAAAAAACAAAAGTCCTGAACCAGAAGGCTTCACAGGTGAATTTTACCAAACATTTAAAGAAGAACAAATACCTATTCTTCTCAAACTAGTCCAAAAAAATTCAGGAGGAGGAAAAACTCCCAAGCACATGTTATAAGGCTAGCATTACCCTAATTCCAAAATCAAATCAATATACTACAAACAAAATTATAGGCTAGTATCCCTGATGAACATCAACACAAAAAAATCTTCAACAAAATATTAGCAAACCAAATTCAGCAATACCTTAAAAGATCAAGTGGGATTTATTCCAGGGATGTCAGGTTTGTACAAACCTGCAGATCAATAAACATGATATACCACATAAATAATAAAATTGATAAAGATTATGATATCAATAGATACAGAAGAAGCACTTGACAAACTTCAGCACTCACTTATGATAAAATGTTTCAGCAAATTGGGAGCAGAGAAAACAAAATTCAACATAATAAAGGCTATCTATGTATGACAAACACACAACTAACATCATACTCAATGGGAGAAACTAAAAACAATTCCCTTAAGACCAGGAATGTTCAATTTCACCACTCTTACTCAACAGAGTACTACAAGTCCTAGCCACAGCAGTCAGACAAAAAGAAGAAATAAAAGGCATCCAAACTACAAAGGAAGAAGTAAAATTGTCATTGATTGCATACTGCATAATACTGTCTACAGAGAACCCTAAAGATTTCACCAAAACACTACTAGAAATC
>VMDR010025557.1:0-14434 GCA_007922815.1 Macrotus californicus | reverse complement strand
TACCCCGCCCCCCCCCCCCCCGCCCCATTTATTCCATGGGGCTCTCCTGGGAAGGCAGGCAGGCTTACTGGAGAGCTGTTGCTGGAGCTGCCGGACCAAAGCTGCGGTCTGTTGCTGTTGCTGGGTCTGCTGAAGGCCCTGGCGCTGGAACTGAGGTAGAAATGGGAAGTGGAAGACTGAACTCGAACCTTCTACTTGGAACCTTTTACTTCCTTCTCTATCCTCCTCCCCCCATCACTTTGTAGCGTGCCATGCCTTGCCTCCTACCTCTACCCCATGGCACACTGTCCCCAACCTGGTTCACTGGCTGCCTGCCCAGCTGTCCCTGAGCCTGGGGCTGGAGTCCAGCAGCTACCTGGGGCTGGGACTGGGGCTGGGGCTGGGGAGGAGCCGCCGCTTGCTGCTGCTGCTGCTGCTGTTGCTGCTGCTGCTGCTGTTGCTGCTGCTGGTGTGCTTGCTGTTGTTGTTGCTGCTGCTGTTGCTGTTGCTGCTGCTGCTGCTGCTGCTGCTGTGAGAACATATGAGCTACTTCTAAGGAAAGCAAGGCAGCTGAGCCCAGGCATGGAGAGATGGGGATAGGAGAAGGTGGAGCAGGGAGGGAACTTTGGGTCCACTGCCCTCCCTTCCTCAGGGGGCTGTGGAAAGAGACACCTACTCTAGGGTCTCCAGCAGATAATCCCCAACTGTCTCCCACTAGGACCCCCAGAAAACAAAATGGGGGAGAAGGGTAATCTAACTTCCTAAGACCCCACTGCACGCCAGCCATTCTGCTGGGTGCTTTCCGCGCACTGCATCAGTCAGTCTGTATATAACCCAGAGGAGCCTGGGCCTCTCCTCCTTGGGCTCCCAGGTCTCCAGTGAACTATGAACTCCCTGAGCCCTACCCGCAGGATCTGCTGCTGCTGCTGCTGCCGGATATGGTATTGCTGCTGCTGTTGCTGCTGCTGTTGCTGCTGCTGCTGCTGCTGCTGCTGTTGCTGCTGCTGCTGCTGCTGCTGCTGCTGTTGCTGCTGCTGCTCAGGCAGGATGGCAGCTGATCTGACGGCAGCCTGGACGCCCTGAGCGCCCAGCGGTGTCAAAGTACCTATCATAGGTGTCTGCTGAAGTGCCTGGTGTGAAAACCTACCAAGAGACGTCCAGACATCAAGGACTGAGGTGGGCAGACAGGCAGAGGAGAAGCCCCCACGTCCTGACACTTCAGCAAGCTATTTCATTCCTTCCTCCTGTCACTAACCAGAAGAGCCTTTTGGGTCCTGACAGCTTTCTAAGAAGTAGAATGAGGAGCAAAAACAGTACCCCGTCTCTGTCTCACAGCCTTCATGATTAAGAATTTTTCAATTCTGCCCTGGTTCATGTGGCTCAGTGGATTGAGCACCAGTCTGCGAACCAAAGGATCGCCAGTTCAATTCCCAGTCAGGGCACATGCCTGGGTTGTGGGCCAGGTCCCCAGTAGGGGGGCATGGGAGAGGCAACCACACATTGATGTTTCTCTCCCTCTCTTTCTCCCTCCCTTTCCCTCTCTCTAAAAATAAATTTAAAAAAATCTTTTTCTAAAAGAATTTTTCAATTCTGGTTTTGCTATTTTTCTCTTATAAAAACGAAAAAACAAAAAACAACCAGTCTCAGCACACAATAGGCATCTTGTTAACACTCCGTGAGGATTTTGTTGTCAGTGGTGATCCCCAACAATGTTTCAGGGGCTCCAAGACAACCAAGCTGTACTGCTCCTTCCACTACTTCACCCCAATCTGCACATCACCGCACCAGGCTACGGACCGGACCCCGTCTCAAGTCTTCTCGCACCTTCCCTATGCATCCTACCCACGCGTTCCACAGTAATCTCTCGACATGCCCAACTTGTTGCGTCACTTCCCTGATTGAAAAAGCCTTTCCGGAACTGGGTCTCAGTCCTGCACGAACATTCAAGGTCCTCTTCAACCTGCCCACTCCCAGCCTGCCCTTACTGCTTCCACAGCTCGGATTTTACCTCCAACCAAGCTCTTCTCCTACCTGTCCTCCCAGCCACTGTCCTCATTCCAGTCCCCATGTCTTTGCTCGTGCTATGTCCTCTATCTGGATCCCCCTTCCTCCTCCTCTCCACAAACCCTAATTGTGGCTGTCCTTCAATGCAAGTCAGACCCCCTTCATGACACTTCCTCTGAGGACTCAGGCCCATGATGACAGGCACTACCCACTTTCTCTGGATTCCCATTTGATTTCACAGCATACAACCGCACACCTGATCCTGTTTATCCTCAGAGCGTTCTCTAAATATTCTTCTGCGTAAGTCTCATCTCTCCAACTAGAGTGATAATTCTTTGTGGGGAAGAACTTCATAGTTTTTTTTTTTAAAATATCTTTCCTGCCTTGGCTGGTGTGGCTCAGTAGATTGAGTGCCGGCCTATGAACGAAAGGGTTGCCGGTTTGATTCCCAGTCAGGGCACGTGCCTGGGGTGTGGGCCAGCATGGGGCACACAAGAGGCGACCACACACTGATGTTTCTCTCCCTGTCTTTCTCCTTCCCTCCCCTTCTCTCTAAAAATAAATAAAATCTCGCCTGGCTGGTGTAGCTCCGTGGATTGAGCGCGGGCTGCGAATCAGAGGGTCGCCAGTTCAATTCCCAGTCAGGGCACATGCCTGGGTTGCGGGCCGGGTTCCCCAGTGGGGGCCAAGTGAGAGGCAACCACACATTGATGTTTCTCTCCCTCTCTTTCTCCCTCCCTTCCCCTCTGTCTAAAAATAAATAAATAAAATCTTTAAAAATAAATAAATAAATAAAATCTCAAAAAAAAAAAAAAGAGAAAAATATCTTTCCTCATCCCAACCAGTCCGAGCACACGGCTGACCACACAGTGAGCCGTTAATACTAATTAAGGGCCTCCGGTCCGCCCCCCATGTTCTCAATGCTAAGCTGCAGAGCCTCAAGACACGATTACAATGTCTTAACTAAGGCTTGACTAATGTTCAGCACAGCGGGTGAACATGTTCGTTGGTCTGTTCCAGCATTAAGACTGTTCTGGTACCAGCTTGATGCCTCCTTATCATGCAGTGCACCTCTGAACCCCAGATTTTCCCTTATTGTAGTCATATAAATGATCTCCTGTCTCTGGGCCTCAAAGAAATGTAGGGGATGAAGGTGTGAGACTGACTACTGGTCTCCAGGGTCTCTCCCCGCTCTGGCATTTTGTGGCAATAGGCTACGTGGCCAGAGAAGTATTCTCGATGTCTCCGGGTATGACTAGTCCCATCGCCTCCAGGCACAGGTTGTCCCAGGTCAAACGCACCTCTGTACCTCAGTGTCTTCACAGCCCCCCGCTCCCTCGAGTACCTTTGAGTGGAGGTCAGCCCATGTCCATAGGTCGGGGCCTGCTGGTGCACATAGCCACTGGGCCGCTGTTGCAGGTGGCGAGTGGGATCTACAAGAGTAGGATTGGTAGAAGGGTGGGTGCTCTGATAAGGCTGGCTGGAGTAGCTGGGGGGCACCATGGTACCTGCGGGGCCTGTGTGTTGCTGCAATCCCACATGAGAAACATAAGGAGTGTAGCCCTGGACGGAAGGGGGAGAGACAGTCAGAGCCAAGAGCGTGCAGAGAAGCTTGCCTCAAGCTCCCCAGTTTGCTCCACCTCGTGCCCTTACCTGGGAGGTCTGCAAACCGTAGGAAGAGCTTGGAGTCATCTGGTGGACAGATGACTGGCCCAACATCCCCTGACCTTGCTAAAAGGGAAAAAGAAGACAAACTCAAGCTCCCGAAACGCTTCCTGCCACCTCGTCTCCTGTATATCCCACTCTGCATATCCTTGTGAAGATCCCAAGTGTCTCCTCAGTCCTGTGACCCTCAAATGCCCCTCTCCCTGGGGGCCCTCCCCACTGCCCCTCTCACTATCTTTGCCTGGAGCTGTTGGCGAAGGCGCTGTCCTTGGGGCACCGCAGGCTGCTGCTGTCGGTACACGGAGGTCTTGTAAGAGGAGGGTTCCAGCCCCATGACACCAGTCATGGTTGTGGGCAGCACCCCAGGGTAAGCTGGTCGGGTCGGCAGCTTCTGCATTGGTAACCGCACAGGGCGGTACGGGTCCACGCGGGGGCCACCTGCAAAGGGGAGCAGGCTGAGCTTTCTAGACTCACTGTCCCTCCATCTCCAGGCTCCATGTCCCGGTTACCCACAGTTCCTAGGAGGAGGGGCATCTTCCCTCAGGCAGGAAGAGCCCAGATCAGTCTCCCTTTCCTAGGCTGGCACCAACCTGCAGGTAGTGGCTGGTTCTGGGTGTAGAGGCCTATGGGACCCTGCCTGTAGCTAACGTGGGTTATGGAACCAGGGTTAGCATGGTGCAGGAGGTCTGGAGGCACTGTCACGCCGTAGGGGCCACTCCGCCCTGGGCCCATTCCATAGTCCTGCATGAACAGCAGAGGAGAAAGGTGAGGGGTGGCAGTGACGTGGGCTAGGAGGGGTCACGGGGAGCTGGTTCCACACGGTGAATTTTTGTAATTCCAGAGGCAACCCTGCCCCACATGCCCCCATCCCTCCCACAAACCAGAAACTGCACAGAATCATGGGAGGAGAGAGGCTGTGGAAGAGGCGTCACGGGGGCGGCACTAACCTCTGTCTTGGTGGCCGGCTGGCTGCGTTTCTTGCCCTTGGTGGGCTTCTTCTTGCGTTCCTCAGTACTGGCTGGAGCAGCCCCAGGTTTGTCAGTTTTGGGGGGCTCTGGAGCCTTTTTCTCAGGCTCTAGCAGGGTGGGAGCAGGGGGTTCCTCATCTTCTGGTGGCAGCGGCAGTGGCTCCAGGTAATAGGCCCGGGGCCTGGGCCGCAGATGCGTGTGGTAGAGCAGCAGACGCTGCTGCTCCTCGCCCCGAGCCACACGCCGGTCCACCCGGACTGTTCCAAACCAGCCCCAAGACAGGGGCGCTGATGGCTTCAAGCCCTCAAAAAGATCCCAGGGAGAGATCTTTTGTTTGGTGGAAACCTGCAGACCCTGCTCCAGAAAAGGAGAAACAATGAGCGGCTGAGGCTGGGAAAGCAGAAGCCAGACCTTAAGGATTTGTAGGAAAAGGGGGAAATATCTGCAGGCGATCAAAGATAAAAAGAATCATGGGCGGATTCAGGGGAGACAGTCAGAGGAAGACAGATACACACACGTACACACGGGAGAGAGAGTTAAGAGGAGATAGGGCGATGGGTGCGTGGAGCAAGAGACTGACACTGACCTTCAGAGGAAGACAGAGATAGAAACAAGGAGACACAGGCAGACAGAGACAAAGAGACAGGCGGAGACAGAGAAAGGCACAGTGAGAGTCAGGCAAAGACAGAGAGACAGAGATACTATCGAAGAGAGACAGAAATAGGCAAGCCAGGGAAAGAAATGAGGACAATGTATGCATGAATGGGTTTGCCTTTGGATTTCAAACTCTGCATCCTCTTCTTCCTCTCCACTATACACATGGAGTATGGTCACTCAATAAATATTGCAGCTGACAGAGAGAGGGGAAAGAGAAAATTGCGCAGAGATGGGTGAGTGGAGGGGAAGAGACGCAGGCGTGAAGGAGATATTATAGGCTGTTGGCCAGACGAACGGGTGGGGTGCAGGCAGGGGCAAAGGAGGACCGGAGACAGGTGGGGCAGAGGAAAGAAGAGGGTGCAGCGCTGAGAGATGGGCAGCACCATAAAAGGTGGGTAGGAGCGGTGAACAGTGCATGGGGGTGAAGGGACAGACCAAGGAAGGAGGGTGAGACTCCCAAGATGGGGAGAAGAAATATAAGTAAAGTTAAGCGATGAGCTCAATGCCCCCCAGGCGGCTCTCACCACAGCGCCCGATGGATGCCCTAGCCTGGTGGCCTCTGTAGCTACAAGGTTAATGCAGGAAAGGTTCTGGTCCAAAGGGGCAAAAGGCAGGGGTGGGAGCAGAAAGAAAATGTAACATGCCTCCTTCTTGAAGATGGAATCAAAGCCAGCAATCTTGTTGCCCTTGGTGTCAATCAGGGAGCCCTGTGGCTCACAGGTGATGACATCTCGGGTCTGCTTGGGTAGTGGCAGCAGCTGGCGAACCTTTTCCAGACTGTCTGACTGGCGCTCCCCCAACTCTTTCTGCAGGCAGTTAAAAGGGAACAAGAGCTCAAAATGCAGAAACAGGCTGGTGTCACCCAGTGGATTGAGCACCAGTCAGTGAACCAAAAAGTCACTGGTTCGATTCCTGGTCAGGGCACTGCCAAGGTTGCGGGCCAGGTCCCTTTCTCCTTCTCTAAAGAGAAATAAAAATCTTTACAAATAAAAACAAAAATTTACAAAACAAGAATACAGTCAGGGGGACAGAGCACTCGGTCCATCTTTGCTGTATGAATAACAAAGAAAGGACCGTGAAAGGGAAGGGCAGGGGCTCTGGCCAAGTGGCCCTGAGGCTGGACAGCCACCACAAGGTCAGGTGACAGGAAGCTGAGAAGATTGCAGTTGCCCAAGCCTCGCCCTTGCCGTCTGCTCACCCGCAGCTTCTTCACCAGGTTCATGTAGGCACGTTTGTTTTCCTCCATGCTGCCTTGAGAGATGCTGGACATGTCTGCAGCCAGGGTCCCATTGATGAGCACGCTCAGCATGTCCAACACAGTAGTGAAGAGCTCGCTATGGTAGGAAGCCAGGGAGAACACCAGAGAAGAAACAGGTGAAGGTGAAGGCAAAAGCCTCGGGGTTGGACATGAGCAGAGAGTGGTGCTGAAGAGGTCGTTACCCCGAGGGAATTGAAACCAGGTGGGGAACCCAAGGCCCCCGAGTCCGCAGCATGGGCCACACTGATCGAAGTGGGTTGTGCACCTGGTGTGCAGGGAGGGGGGCGCTTTGGGGTACAAAAGTACAGGGAGGGGTGGGGTGCTTTTACTTGTTGGACTGCATGTCGACGGTGCCGCTGATGATGATTTCCAGGAGGAGCACTGCCCACTCTGTGGTCTGCTGGGTGCTGCGCTGCACCGTGTCGAACATGCCACCCACCTGCCGGGACCACAGCAGGTCAGTCAGATGGCTCAGGGTAAAGTACAGCATTTAAGGAAAACAGATCAGAACCTGGGTTGGGTGGACTAGGGACATCTGAGGTCAGTGTTCCAGCTGTACCTGTGACTTGCTACATGATCTCGGGCCAATGACTTAATCACTGGCATCTCTGGGCCTTGGTTTCCATACTTATCAAATGACAAGAGTTAGCCCTGGCTGGTGTGGCTCAGTGGATTGGGTGCCAGCCTGCAAACTGAAAGGTCACTGGTTCGATTCCCAGTCAGGGCACGAGCCTGGGTTGCGGGCCGGGTCCCCAGTTGGGGGTGTATAAGAGGCAACCAATCGATGTTTCTCTCCCTCTCTTCTCCTCTCTCTAAGAGTAAGTAAATAAAATCTTAAAAAAACAAAAGACAGGAGTTGGACTGAAGGATGTCCAGGATGCCATCCAACATTCCAAAGTGGGTTTCTAGGTCTTCTAGGGCCCGGCCAGAATCTAGGATAGCTGAAGCAGGGACCCTGTCAGGATCCAGTCTCCTTCACCACTTTCAGGCCCTGCGCCCTTTAGGAGAGCTGGGCGAATGCTTGAAGACCCAGAACAGCCTGGGCCCTCCATCCGCACTCTTGCCCTCCCTGGGCTGGGGCTACTTTGCTCTGTGGTTCTAGCCCCACCCCCTCCCTTCCTTCCTTCTTCCCAGCTGTCCCTCTCACCAGGTTGAGTCGCAGTTTCAGGGCCTCGTGCATTAGCTGCTTTGGTTTGCAATCATCTAAATACTGGTCATCTCGCCAATTGTTCACAATCTAAGACGGAGACAAGTATAACACACAGCTCAGGGATCTCCCTGTTTCCATTCCAAAGCACCGTCCATGTTCACATTTTGGGTGCATCCTTCTCTGCCTTCTTGCCCAGCCGTGTGCCCCAGAGATCTATACCTGGTGCACCTGGCTATAGAGGGAGGTAAGGAGTCCCTCACGCTGCTCATCCTGCCCTTTGAGACACGTCAGCACCAAGGATAAGAAGGGCTGCTGGCTTAACAGGGACATGCTAGAGATGACAGGAACAAAAAAGAACAGGACCATAGGTTAGAGATCAGGCAGTTTCCAACCTCATTCCCCCCAAGCCCTAGACCCTACTATGTTAAGATCTAGCTGCTTGCTTGACGATGCCCACTCTCACACTGGTTTCCCACTCTTCCGTGGGTTTTATCCTCACCCCTCTGCCCCAACTCTTCTTTGCTGGGCTGCCCCCTCCCGGCTGCTTTACCTCTTCTGCTTTTGTCGATCGCGTTCTTTGCGGGAAGAGGAACCCAGGTGCTGGCCCTTCTCCAGTTCTTCCCCAGCAGCCTTCAACACGTGCCCCTGGACTGAGGTGGGCAGTTTAGCAATAAGGGGGGCCACCAGCCAGACACCAGAGCGCTCTATGGAACTGGAGGACAGATGGAGTCCACAGGGTTACAGAGGAGCCAGGCAAGCTTGGTAGATTCCAGCCTCTCCTTTCCGGATGGGCATGCCTGGCATCTACCTCCACGTGGCTGCAATCAATTACACTGCCAGCAGAGAAACTCATAAGGGGATGGGTCCTAACACGTGTCTACCCAACCTGAGCACGGGCTTGGTCTTGTTGCTGCTGGGCATGTTGCTTGCGGTGTTTCCAGAAGCCGACCCTGTCTCTGCTGACTGTTGAAAAACCTCGATTGTGGCCTTGGCAATGTTCTCTAGGAGGGAGTTCATCTCCTGGTGGGGGAGGAAAGGCACAGGGATGCTAAGTAGTTAGCTGGGAGTGAAGGAGAACAGATGGTGGCAGAGATGGGTGATAAGGGCAGATGAAGGCATCTGTGGAGGTTAATGGGCGGGTAGGGACACCATTCTGCTGGGAGTCACGCTCCCCAGTCCCTCCAGATTTTTTGTTTCCACTGTCTTCTCCCTGACATACCTCCTTACAGTTGTGGCCCTCAGAAACAGCCTCCACAGCCCCCGCCCCGCCAACCTCCCTCACAGCTCGGAGCCTCCCAATCCAGCTCCCGTATCATCAGCTCCACACAGAGGCCATCCTTTCATTCCCCCTTATCTCAAGAACTGCAGGGTAGGACGTAGGCTCTTCCAATGGTGGCTCACCTCCCTGACACAGGGAGCTAGAAGTGAGCAGGAGAAAAGAGAGGGCTGGGGCACCACTCACGTTGTTTGGGGTCTGCTTGATCATGAGCTGCAACTCCAAGGAAGACTGGCGCATAGTCCACTGGTCCAAATTCTGGGATAGAGACCCCACCCCCAAGCCGGTCATGCTCTTGTCACCCTTCAGCCACTTGGCACCCTGAGGCCAGTTCCTGATCACTCACATCCTTGACCCACATACTGAGCGGGAGCTCGGTGGTCCCAGCTTTAGGAAAGAGTACACCTAAATAATTAAAAAATGGCTGAAGAAAAAGCTAACCTCTTTTAAAAGTGATTCAGGAAAACTTTCCCGTCTTGCCCCAGGTTGTGGTTCCGGGGCCTCACACTCCTTAGCACAAAGAAGTTCTGCTGAACACTTCACCTAAATCCTTGGTGTTAAAGCAGAAGCCTGCTTCTCCCTTTCAAACCAGCTGCTCAAAGTCCTTTTGAGACCCCAAGGCTACTGTTAGCTAATCTGGCTTTGGCATTGTCTTATTATCTCCTCAGGGCTAAAGAGACCTGGTTCCTTTAGCACCTCATCAATGACTTTATTTTTCCACTCTGTAGTCATCTGCATGTCTGAAGCTGCTGAGCGGTTAGGGCACAGGAAGACCCTGGGGGCAAAAACTGACTCTTAGCTTTACTAGCTGTGTGACCTTAGGGAAGTTACTTAACCTCTTCAAGCCTCAGTTTCCTCATGGGTTGACCAGAGAAAATCAAGGTATGAAGGACACTCATACCTACTTCACTAGGCCATAAAGACTAAGTGAGACAACGTACAGAGTGCGGAGTGCAGTACCCGGCAGGCGGCAGACACTCCAGTGCGGTAGCTAGTGAGTAGCATTACCATTCATTACTGAGCCGCAGCCAAAATGCCAAACGTCTGAGGCCAAAAACTAGGCCCCCCAGATGCCGTGCCTCCTGCGGATAAGCTAGTGTCCTACTCCGTCCAGAGAGCTGAGCCCTGACCCAGCAGTTTAACTCAAGTCTAGACTCTTTCAGCTTGACTTCCAGACTCTGGAGCTGTTCCTCTCACCACCTCTCACCCACATCCCTGTCTGTCTTCCTGCTTATCTCCCATCTCTGTTTTTGCTCGAGGTTCCCATGGTTTGGGCCCCATGGCTCCCTCCCAGACCCCCACCACCTGGGTCTACCTGAAGAATACGCTTAATGCGCTGCCGCTGCGGGTTCTCCCCATCCTCGTTGTCCAGCAGTCGATGTGGGTAGCAGATGAGCTGCATGAGGCGCTGGGCCTGGGCACTACTCAGCACTGGGTCTTGGAGGTCATTGCTGTCCTCACACAGCGATTTAAGGCAACGTTCTCCTACCCATTCCTAAGGAAGCTCATCGTCAGGGGACTGGGGCGACCAGCACGGGAGGGTCAGGGATAAGGGGGTTCGTGAGGGCCACGATGCATAGTTGAGAGGTGGCATGCTCATGGCTGCGAACAGGCCTACATGACACAGAGGCATTGAGGAGGCGTGGGGGAAGGTGAGACTGACCTGTTGGCAGATGCTGCGCAGCACGTACTTGGCATAGACATCCAGACTGGCTGTCTCCACAGAGATGTTGCGGCCACCCTGCCTCCGACCGCCACTGCCCCCTCCTCCCTCCTCCTCTGGAAGTTCTTCTGTCCCTCCTGTCACAGTGAAGCCTGAACCCTTCAGTTCCGCATCCCCTGTGGTCCACAGGCAGGAGATAGGGAGGGCGGAGTGAGATCCGAACCCTGTGTGGAGACCCACCCGGGACCCGCAGAGGCAGCAACTCCCCAAATCCGCCCCTATGGGACAGAAATATACTGCCCTCCCTCCTCTCCTCCCTAAAGGTCAGGGAGACCACCTTCAGGAGGGAGAAAGAGTGTCCTTTGTAGTTTAGCTGGCACTCCACCCGATACACACTTCTGGCACCACTCCCTTCCTACCCCCATACCAAGTACAAACACAGCCTTGAGAACAGCAAACACAGCTCCATCCACGATGCGGTTCTGGGAGGCAGCCAGCAGGTGGCGGTCACAGGAGGAGCGGATTCCTACAGTAGGCTTGTCTGGGGAGGGAGCTGAAGTCAGGGGAAGCAAAAGTAGAAACAGTGGGGGGGGTGTAGCCACACTTTGGACTGCTGGCTGGCTCAGACGGGGATGACTTACTTCCATCTGACTGGCAGGGATTGAGCTGAGGTGTCTTGAAAAGGTGGAGGAGTATGCGGCAGGTGAGCCGGGCCCCTGGCTCAGAGTCCTGTTCGCTGCAAGCTAGGGGAAGGGAGACAACGGGATGAAGGTAGATCGCATGTGGCTTTGTGGAGGTTGGCAGTAAAAGGGGAGAGGGGGTCAAGCGAAAGGAGAGAAAACAAGATAATGCTGCAGGAGAGGTGGAGTGGCCACATTTGCTGTGGAAGGGGCCTTCCCCGAAGGGCCACAAAATGGACAGAGAAGCGCTGCAAATACGGGGTTAGGAAGAGGCTCCCCCTGCCCGAGGCACACCGCAGGACCACGAGGGAGCGTGACACTGCACACAAAGTATGTGGCCACGGACTGCGCATTGGAATTTGGGGTCTCAGCCACTCTAGGGGTTCCGCATTGGTAGTTTACCGGCATTAAGGAGCGAAGGGATGGCAGCACAGCGAATCAGATCCTCTAGGAGCAAACACTGCCGAGCGATGAGGATGGCGACGAAAGTAGCCAGGGAGTCATGAAAAGACAGGTCACTGACCTGGAGGCAAAAGTGCACAGATCACACACAACTCAGGGTGGAGAGAGGGTGCCCACGCAGAACTCAGAATGGTGTGCCTGTGCTCCGCAAAAATCTGGCCCTGTACTGCCTCGATTACTGAGGCCAGACCCTGCCCTGGTCACTGGCCCAGGCCCCCAGCAGGACCCGCCCAAGCCTCACATCTACATTGCAGAGGAGGTCGTTGAAACCACAAGTGCCATTGTTAGAGGAGCAGCACAAGGCCTTGAGCACTCCCAGCCATTCCGCACTTAGTGACTTGCAATAGCCCGTCAGCTCCGCACACAGGATGGCGATGTCATTCACCCTGGGGAAAAGTACAAATGCCCTCAGGAAAAGCCTTGTCCCACCAAACCTCTGACTCATTCACTTTTCCTTTCCACCCCGGCAATAACCAAGGTTGCAGTACCTCCCAGGCATCTCACCCCTCCCAATATGGGGCCGGAGCACAGTGCCCATTCCTCACTCAGTACGCCCCATACCTATCGGGATCATGGTGCCCCACACAGACGTGCATAAGGGCATTGCAGACAAAGCTGTAGCGGTTAGCAGGGTTCTCACTAAGACTCTTGCCTAGCCCCGTGTAGGTGAAGGTGTGCGCGGCAGGGTTCTCCAGAGTGTCAATCATGAACTCGGGTGCCCAGCGCATGTTGGATTCCGATGGCTCCACATTGCAGTAGATGGTGTTCTTCACCTTGGAGCAGAAGTCACTGCAGAGGGAGGGGAAAGGAGATAATAGTGTTAGAGGTCTGGTGAGGTAGGGGGATGGTCAGCAAGAGGGAGAAAAGAAAAAAAGGAGAAACTGAGGGCCCGGGGAACCTTGGGACAAGAAAAACACAGATGGGACAAAGCAGACTAGGACAGAAGGGAACCCCGGGGTGGGGGGAAGGTGCAGGGGCCTCTGGTGGCAGGGGAGAGGAGTGTGGGCCCCACAGAGATGGGCTGGAGCTAAGGCCAATGAGGAAGAAGGCCCACCCTCAGGGACCAAGAACACATGGAGGACAAAGTCCCCAGACAGCCCTGTGGAGGCAGCGGGGTCCCGGGCTGTGCTCTGCTCCTGAGGTGGGCGACAATGGGAAGGAGGCAGGATGAGGTCCCACTCGTGACCCCTCACCTGCCACCTCTCTTACCTGAACAATTCCCCAAACTTGGTCTTTAAATGGCTACAGGAGGTGTACAGATCATAAAGATAAGCAAGGATACAGCGCTCTGCAGAGGAGCCATCTGACCGGTTCATCCCATGTTTCACTACGCCACACAGCCTGTCATGAGAAAGCCAGGTCAGGAGGGTCTGCAGAGTGTGTGCGAGGCCCAGGACACAGAGGTCCCCGGACACAGGTTCAAGTCTCCTGGCAATACTCTCCCCACCCCACCTGAATGGCACACACGTGCCCACCCTGAGAACCCTGCATGTGCTTCGTGATCAGTTCCACCGGCATTCACCAGAGCCCCGTGGGTTTCAGTGATTCCGCAGCCCTGCTTACCCCTCAAAGACCTGTGCCATTTGGTCCTGGTTGAGGATGAGGCAGGCATGATAGTGCCGCAGGACAGCCACGATGCACAGGCACAGGCTGGTAGTGTAGCTGCCCACTAGGTCGGAGGACTTGAGAAGCAACTCGGCCTCCACAACACTCAGCTCATTCAGTAGCTAGCAGAGCAAGAGGGGTGAGAAATGAGCACGTGTTATACAGAACCCCGCTTCCTTAGAAGAAACTGGCAAAGCCAGGCCCCAGCCCCTCCCTACTGGAGCCACCTCGGTCTGCATGGGCCCTGTTGCCGTATGCCACTGACCTTTATTCTATTAACTACGTCAGCCACATCAACAACCTAACCAGTCTCCAGGATACAATTGTATGAACTCCACACTGGGAGGACAGTGTGTGCCTGATGCTCTAATCTGTGTGTCGGGCCTCCCCGGGGAACATCTGAGTCTCTGTTCCTGCCATCTTAGCTCATGTTCCAGTGTCCAGGCCCCACCCCATGCTAGTCTTTCTGCCCCTCCAAACAGCTCGGGACTCCACCTTGAGCCTCTGCCCTCCTTGTGGCCCCACACAGCACAGACTCCTTCCTCCACCCTGATTCTCCCCAACTGCCCCACCTGAATGGCAAAGTCGATGAGGCCACTGATGCTGAGCGAATATTCCATGAGGTCGAAGATGAACTGCACGTGCTGCACCAGAGGCAAGTGGTATGACATGCCGAGGGCAAAGCTCGTGATCTGCTCCAGAACATTCCGGGAGACCTGATAAGGGCAGTGGAAGTGAGAAGGGAGTGCAGAGACAGAGAGATGTGGGGGCAGGCAGGAAAGAAGGGTGGTGGAAGGGGATGAGACCCGGAGGCTTAACCTGGCTGCAGGGAAAGAAGAAGGCAGGAGGCCAGAACATGGGAAGGGGGCGGAAGTTAGGCCCACACCTGAGCTGTGACCTGGTGCTGGTCATAATGTGAAAGGTGCTGGAACTTAGCAAAGATATCTTCAGCAGTGGGGAAGGCTTCAGGCCGGTTGCGTCTCCGCTTCTGCCCGTCCTCCCCACCTGAGGGGACAGTCGCAAGGGACCAGTCAGGACAGGGAAGATAAACTAGTTGACAGGGGTGG
>VMDR010025556.1:0-14435 GCA_007922815.1 Macrotus californicus | reverse complement strand
GGATTCTCTCTTTATATTTAATCTTGGGTAACTTAATGATGATGTGTCTTTGTGTGTTCCTCTTTGGGTTCAACTTCTCTGGGACTCTCTGGGCTTCCTGGACTTCCTGGAAGTCTATTTCCTTTGCCAGATTGGGGAAGTTTTCCTTCATTATTTGTTCAAATAAGTTTTCCATTTCTTGCTGTTGTTCTCCTTCTGGCACCCCTATAATTTGGATATCAGAACGTTTCAGTTTGTCCCAGAGGTTCCCCAGCTTCTCTTCACTTTTTTGAATGCTTGGTTCTTCATTCTGTTCCAGTTGGATGTTTACTTTTTCCTTTTGTTTCAAATCATTGCTTTGAGTCCTGGTTTCCTTCCTGTCACTGTTGGTTCCCTGAATATTTTGTTTTATTTCACTTTGGGTATCCTTCATTTGTTTTTTATTTTTTGACCTAGCTCAATTAGATCTGTGAGCATTTTGATTACCAGGGCTTTAAAGTCTCCATCAGATAGGTTGGCTATCTCCTCGTCACTTAGTTCTCTTTCTGAGCTTTTGCTCTGTTCTTTCATTTGAGCCATATTTCTTTGTCTTGGCACAACTGATAGGTTGTAAGGGGGCAGGGCAACCCTCTTTGCTGCACTGCCTGTGGAGGAGGGGCCAGAGAGAGAAAAGTGTGCTCGCCTGCTCATCTCTAGTGCACTTTCCAACAGACTCTCATGTGAGACTGCGAGTTTCTCCCACCACAGCAACTGCTATAGTCCACAGCCACCTCTGAGTCTCAGTTTTGCCTTCACCCAACCCCACCTGCACAGTCCACTTCCTTGCTGCATTTTTTCTGATGTGGCCCCCACGGTCTGCCACCTTACCAATCTGGTCATTCTGGTTGATTTTTTCTTTAATTCTTTGGTTGTCAGAGTTCCATGTAGTTGATATTCTAGCACTTTTGGTTGTTTATTGATTTTAGATTGGTTGTTATTCTCCTGTTGTTTGCATGAGGAAGCGAAGGGTTTCTACCTACGCCTCCATCTTGGCCAGAAATCCTGTTAGCATTTTATATGATAAACATTTTTAGGTTCTTGAATAGATTTTGGACATAATTAAAAATTATAATCTAAAAACAAAGTAGCCTCCCCTGAGAAAATTGACTGTTATTAAACAAAGAGTGATTAAATGAGAGTCATCTGCTTCATGACTCTCTGCATTGTGAGGTCGTTTCTTGGGCCAATAGGGAACATATTTACCACCACTTCAATTAGTGTCAATGTCTAGTCTTTTGGGAGCTGATTGTTGATTACAAAACTTATTCAATTTTTCCCCCAGGCTATCAGGTCCTTATACACACACAACCTCTGGAGGCTAAAGTGTGCATACACTGCTAGGGTTCTTGCACTTGATAAGTTAGGGTTCACCATGGGTATTTGCTGTAGACATAAAGTTTAAATCAGTAGCTCAATGGAATGATGGCATCAGACTTTTAGGGTAATATGGGCTCTCTACAGGGAACAAAGGATGGGACCAAAAAAGCTATGCAGCCAGGAACTTCCCCTAAATTATTCCATAACTGATCCAATGCCGCTAATGTTCAGCCCATATGTCACAACTTGTACAATTAATTGATGCTGGGCACTAAACGATCACATCATAGTTGAGGTGGCCTCTGTAAGCCTAACAATCTGAGGCCAATCCAACAAGAATGGATTCCAAGGCATCAGGCTCTTCACATTCACTTCTGTACCAAAGACTCACACGACTGTGTCTGATAGATACAGCCTAGGTCACACATGCTTATGACCACATCGTAGAAAAGTAGGGAAAGTGTTTCTGACTTCTGTCTTGAGAAAGTACAGACAAGTGACTTGTGAGATTCCCCAAAGCATGGATTTGCAAAGGTACTGCTCTACCAAAATCCTAACACATTTCCACTAGATGTTATCAGAATATGGGTGGAAGTTGGAGCCATGGATTTAGATGTCAGCAGCCAGGAAAAGTAGATGGTGTGGTTATTCTTGCATATTCATTGAGATGTGTTTCTCATGTTGTTCCTAAAAGATAACTTGTATATTACTCTACTTTTCAAGGCAGAGTCTATAGAAATATGTGGAGAGTTTTAGAAAAAGAGATTATCAGTAGAGTTGTATCCCATGCAAAAAAAACAGTGGAAACACATAATTTACATGCAAGAGTTTATAGGCCTCTATATTCCTAAAAGCATCCTTATAAAATAAAGTAACTTATAAGAGGAGAGGAAGTAGGACCTCATTTCCAAAAACATTGGGAACTAGAAGAGAGATTTTAATGGAGATTATATGGTAGCATTCAGGGGTGGAAACTTTTCTAATTGTTATTTCTTTCCTGAGACAAGTTTCACATGTTGTAAAAGTGGGTTTTTATAAGTAACTTAGAAAGAAGTCTAAGCACCAAAGGTAACAACTCACAGAGGGAGAAGAAAGAAGCAACAATAATATTAGCTTATCATCTTGTTCCTCCCATCAGTGATGCCTCATATATGCTTGATTAGAATTGGGGGAGTATGAACAAGCTAACCTTGAGTGTGGGAGGCTTCCAGTAAAGATGGTGGCTTAGAAAGACATGGCTTGTCTCTTCTCACAACTACATCAAAATTACAACTAAAATATAAAACAACCATCACTCAGAATATTCAGAAGTCAAGTTCAATAGAAGTCTCACAACTATGGAATTAAAGAAACCACATTCATCAAAACTGGTAGGAGGGGCTCAGACACAGAACAGGCTGCTCTCTCACCCATGTGTGGTAGATGAAAATTCAGGAGGGATATCTCAGGAACAAGCAGGCCCAGTCCCACACCAGGCCCCCTAGCCCAGGGTTCCAGTGCCAGGAAGATAAGTCCCCACAACTTCTGGCTACAAAAATCAGTGGGGATTGAGTCAGTGAAAGAAATTTCTGGAGCCCCAAGCAATTCCTCTTGAAGAACCCACACATGGACTTACCTACTCAGACTCACTCCCTCTGAGCTCCAGCACCAGGGTAGCAGCTTGAAGGGCACCAGTGGCATCCTGGAAGAGGCTGAAGTGTCTGGTATCAGGGCAAGCAGAGGCCATTGTCCCTTTGCTGAACCCTCCCCCTATAGAGCCACGGAGCTGGCAGGCTGATACCATATCTGAGAATCCATCAACCTGGATAACACTATTTGACCCACTTTGGAGATCCCCAGAAACACTACTCCAGCCAACTTACAGGGCCACCCAAGCTGCTTTTCCATATGAATGGTAGGTCTTGTCTCATGCTTCACAACCTCCTAAATCTTATCAAACAAGCAACAGCTGGCTTCAGTGAGCTCCAGACCAGGCGCTAGCAGCAGCCAGATTTGTTTCACAGCTTGGCTTTGCCTGGGAACTCCAAGCCCAGCACAAGTAGCAGCCTCCTCAGATTGCTTTATAGCTCAGGAAGAGTGGCCCTGGGCAAAACAGAAGTGGGAGCTGATCTTGGCCTGCACCACCTGGGAAACCACAGGGCCAGGACACACAGTGGACTGATATAGACCATGTCAGAGCACCACCACCCGACCCCTACACAGTTGATCCTCCACGGAGATCAGAGGTTGGTGGTCAGTGATCACAGCCAGTCTTTGCCTGGGTAAATCTCTCCCAATGATCTGCGAACAGCAACCAAGTCTTAATACAGGAGGAGGTGAACTCAGCTCACACAAGGGGTGCACCTCTAGTACCCAGCTTGGGTGATAGAAGAGGTTGTGTCACTGGACCCCATAGGATACTTACTACCTTAGGCCACACTATCAAGACAGGGAGTTATAGCAGCCCTGCCTAATACATAGAAACACACAGAGAGGCTGCCAAAATGAGGAGACAAAGAAACATGGCCCAAATAAAAGAGCAGATCAAAACTCCAGAAAAAGACCTAGATCAAATGGAGATAAGAGATCTATCAGATGCAGAGTTCAAAACACTGGTTATAAGGATGCTCAAGTAACTTAGTGAGGACCTCAACAGCATAAAAGTCTAATCAGAAATGAAAGATTCACTAATTGAAATAAATAACAATTTACAGGGAAATAACAGTTGAATGGGTGAAGCTGAAAATCAAATCTATCACTTGGAACATAAGGAAGCAAAAAACAACCAATCAGAACAACAAAAAGAAAAAAGAGTCCAAAGAAATGAGGTTAGTATAAGCAGCCTCTGGGACAACTTCAAGAGGTCCAATATTTACATCATAGGGGTGCCAGAAAGAGAAGAGAAAGAACAAGAAACTTGAAATATATTTGAAAAAATAATGAAAGAAAACTTCCCTAATTTGGTGAAGGAAATAGACATGCAAGCCCAGGAAGCACAGAGAGTCTCAATCGACTTGGACCCAAAGATGGCCACGCCAAGACACATCATAATTAAAATGCTAAGGGTTAAAGATAAAGAAAGAATCTTACAAACAGCAAGAGAGAAGCATAAAGTTACCTACAAAGGAGTTCCCATGAGACTGCCTGATGACTTCTGAAAAGAAACTTTGCAGGCAAAAAGGAACCAGCAAGAAGTATTCAAAGTGATGAAAAGCAAGGACATACAACCACGATGACTCTATCCAGCAAAGCTATAATTTAGAATGGAAGGGCAGATAAAGTGCTTCCCAGACAATGTAAAGCTAAAGGAATTGATCATCGCCAAGCCATTGTTACATAAAATGTTAAAGGGACTTATTTAAGAAAAAGAAGACCAAAACTATGAACATTAAAATGACAACAAACCCACAACTATCAACAATGGAATCTAAAAAATAAAAACAAACACAAACTAAGCAAACAACCAGAACAGGAACAGAATCATAGGGATGAGGATCATTTGGAGGGTTATCAGCTGGGAGGGAGATGGGGGAGAAAGGGAGAAATGGCACAGGGATCAAGAAGCATAATTGATAGGAATAAAATAGGTAAGAGGATGTTAAGAAGTATAGGAAAGACAGAAGCCAGCCGTGACTGGTATGGCTCAGTGGTTGAGTGCTGACCTGTGAATCAAAGGGCTGTAGGTTCTATTCCCAGTCAGGGCACATGCCTGGGTTGTGGGCCAGGTCCCCAATAAGGGGTGTACATGAGAGGCAACCACACATTGATATTTCTCTCCTGTCTTTCTCCCTCCCTTCCCCTCTTTCTAAAAATAAATAAATGAAATCTTTTTTAAAATAAGGAAAGGAAAAAGCAGAAGAACTTACACACATGACCCATGGACATAAACTGAGTTGGGAGGATTGATGGAGGGAAGGGGGTATCAGGCAGAGGGGGACAATGGGAAAAAATTGGGACAACTGTAACAACATAATCAATAAAATATACTTAAAAAAGAATTGAGGGAGTAGTTACACTTTTTATTGAATTTTTATTTTATAAATCTTAAAAACAAAGCTGCACCAAGAAGTTGGCACATTTACTTCTCAGTGGAAAACAGAAAATATCCAAGCTCTCCAAATAAAAGAGTTCCCAACCACTCCAAGACTCTCTCCTAGAGCATCTCATAGACATATTTGTTCTTTAAGAAAAAAAAAGAGTATTTATATATAATGTGAGATCAAATTTAAACTCCCTAGAACTTTTTTATGTTTCTCTTTTAAATCTTTCACAGAAGTATGTAAAGCAAAACATTGAGAGAAAGTCAAAATCCAACATACAGAGTTTATTTATTTGCTTAACATTGGCGATGTTTTTTTATTTTGTCTTGTTTGTGTTCATTAGCCTATTTCAAAGATGCCTGAGTTCTTTATCACACATATTTTTTTCCAATATATTGCTAACATAGTACCTCCTGATGGTGTACTTACTATACCTAAGGGTCTTTGTATCCACTTATCCATACTATCAGATATGTCTTTGATCCTAATCCCATCCAATAACATAAAAGATTTCTTACATTAATTCCTACATATAGAAAATGTATGGCAGATTCAGATCTGAAAACAGGAAACCCCAGGAAATGGAAACTCAGAATTAGTTAAAATGGGGAGCAGACAGAAAGACGTGAGGAAAGAAATACAGCCGTGGTCACCTGCTTCTACCTGTTCATCAATTTTGGAAAACAGAGTGGTGTCTGATTGCTTGACCTTGCCACTGTTCCTCTCTCAGGGAACCTGTCCTTCAATTTTCTCCCTAATATCCTGCAATACCAATTCTCTGTCTCTAGTGGATCATTCGCAATAGCTGCATGCATATTTATTAACTCTTACTCTAAAGAAAAATATAAACAACATACACAAAAAGCCTTTTCATATCATAATCAGCTGCAATCTCAACTTTCAAAACAGTGAATGAATAAATGCAACTGAAAAATAGCCTTCTCCTGGCAGATTTAACATCTCTGCTGGATTTCATACTACTTATTTTCCCTCCTTTCCCATCTTCTTTTCTTGATGTATTAATTTTGGGATGTATGCAAAGCTGCCCTAGGCCTCTTTCTCCTCTCTCTCTCTATATTACCTATCCAGGGAAGCCTCTCTACTTCTTCTATTTTAAATGACACCTACATATCAATGAACCCAAAATTATTCTCTTTAGCATAGACCTTTCGTATATAATCTTTCTAAAATTTCCTGCTTCTAACTTAACCAAAAGGGAAAACCCACCCTTTATCAGCAACAACAAGTCCTTCTTTCTCAAATACTATTGCCTTTACATGCAGTATTTTAAGTCAACTAGGGAAAGGTTACTCTTGTTTCTTCTTTTTTTTTAACCTCAGTTACACTGCAGACACCTGGCTAGCTGGACTAGACTGCGTAATAAGTTCATGGACACTTTTTGACCAACTAGAAGCAGGCATTAATTAGCTTAGATAAAAATCAGACTGACTATTCTCTTCGGCCTCTTTACAAGGCCAGTCCCCTAGTATAAACTTTCTCAATGCGGGCTCCATGACATGAGTGAGATTCAATAAATGAAGACTGCAGGGCATATCACAGGAAGTGGAGGAGACTCCATCTGTCCTATCATAGGCTTATTCACTGTGGTACCTATTATTAACACTTTAATATCTTATTGATGCCTCAGTTCAAGCTTCATCTGGGTTAATGCAGGCCAGAGGCCCTGCCCATGCTATTGTTCTGAGAAGTGAAATGAAGGTAGGGGCCTGAGATCATGTCAGAGAACAGAGTACAGTACTCACACCTGTCCAAATATATCAACACACGCACAACCTCTTAGTTTTGTTCTAGTCACTGTTTAATGGGTGTTCATTTTGTTTCCGGGTTGTTTCGTGTGTTGCTTTGGGGAGGGCATGTTGTTGCCTCAACAATGTTACTAGATGCTCAGTATTATAATTTGCTGGTTTTGATTTTTCTGAGTTCTCAATTGTGCTTATTTTCTGTTCTTCTTCATTCTTATTTCCATGTTCAAACTTATAGAGCTGTCTACTTTGATTTATGAGATACAATGTACATACAAACTCTATCTCAGAGTAAGAAAGTGGAAAACACACTGGAAGTCAGAGAATTATATTTCTGCCTTTGTACAGACCCAACTAGTTTAAAGAATGCAATTGTGTTTCCTTGTCTCAGTTTTCTTATCTCTACCTGAACATTCACAGGACTAATATGAAAAACAAGAGGAAATACCTAAGCAAAATGTGCCAACATAAAGATCTAATTCAAGATTGCCATGGGAAAAGGCAACACTTGTTTCCCTGTCTGCCCTGACTGCCTTACATGTTTAGGCTTCAGTCACCTTCAAAGTCCTCTCCATTTCATGCAATACGTCTATCGAGACATTTTTCCCACTGCTCAAAACAGTTTTGAACTTGTTGATTTTGATGCCTTTTGGTCATTCTGCCATTTTTTGTTTCACCTCTTCCACACCAGCAGAACATTTCCTTTCGAGGATTTTTTTCACGCAGGGCTCAGGGCGAGACCAGGTGAATAGGAGGGTGGAGCACAGGGGTCATGTCATTTTGTGGTCAAAAAACTGCTGAACACTCAGCACGGTGAGTGCAGGTGCACTCATAAATCACCCATCATGAAATGGACAAAGACAATGGAAGAGTCTTCAAAAAATTCACTGAAGCCGAACGCTGCCTGTCACAACAACGCCAGCTGGTGCACTGATAGAGATGGGTGCCTAAAACACTCACCTAGTGGGAAAAGCCTGTCCTACAAGGGGCCTGCCCTCCAGATGATAATTCCAGTCTTTGGTGTCTCCCCCTCGTATATTTTAATGATGTTACATAAAGAATACACAGAAACACACACCTGCCTTTGACATTCTAAAACATTTTAAGTTCTAATAAACTGACACAATAATATATTTGTGGCCAGGGTGGTGTTGTTGTCTCAGTTGTTGTTGTTGGGATTTTTTTTAGATGAACAGCAAATATATTCTGTGGCCAGCTTCCACATTGGACTCCCTATTCATTTTCCACTCATCTCTCTCACACTGGCATCTTAACCAAGGCAGTATGACATCTTGGGCCCAATAAACTTTTGTTGTTGGCGTCGTCCTGACCTTTCAGAAGGTTTAGTACCTCTCTGGGTACTGCCCACCAGATGCCAATAGCACACATATACCCCCAGTTTTGACAGCCAAAAACGTCTTTAGACATCGCCAAATGTCCCGTGGGAGGCAAAATCATCCCTGGTTCAGAACCCCCATTCTAACAGGATTAAGAATGGTTTCCCTGGGAGATGACTTTCCCGAGAGTTAAGGAACAAAGTATGTTTCATTACCAATTATGTGTGTAAGACAAGGTAAATTTGGGGCACCTATTTCCAAAACAGAATGGAATAGAGGGTTAATATCGTAGAGAATCTAAGGGTCACTCCGTGTATATGTTTCTATTCTCCATCTTATTGAAGCTACACCCAAAACTTTCTATTCAACATTTATTATGAACTTAAAAAATTCTTAAGGACCTGCACACGAGGTAAGAAGAGAAGAAGAACTTATTGAAAATCTTCTGTGGCCCAACCTCTGTATTTGGTGGTTTTCATATATTATCTGTTATTCCACTGACTATAATAAATAGGTAAAAGGATGACTTCCATAGAAGACAAACCTGAGTGTGCCCTGTCTCAGCCACTTCTTTGTTTTGCAACATTGAATACATTGTTTTACTTCTTTGAGCTACAGTTTCCTCACTTGTACATATGGTTAATGAGAGTGTCTTCCTCACAGGATTATTATGAGATTTAAATATAACAATACATGAGGAAGTCACAATAATTCTTATGCAGCAAATATTCCCAGTTGTAAAATAGTGAATAGTCTTTCATCATAGAAAAATAAGGCAAATGACAGATGCTTTAAACTTTATGTTTTTTAAACAAAATTTTAGCCCCAGCTGGTGTGGCTCAGTGGACTGAGTGCCAACCTGCAAACCAAAGGGTCACTGGTTCGATTCCCAGTCAGGGCACATGCCTGGGTTGCGGTCCAGGGTGCCAGTTGGGGGACAAGTGAGAGGTAACCACACATTGGTGTTTCTCTCCCTCTCTTTCTCCCTCCCTTCTCCTCTCTCTAAAAATAAGTAAATAAAATCTTTTTTAAAAAAGAAAGAAAACAATTTTATTAAAAAATAAAATTTTAATAATTTTTTCTTTCACTTATCTAATTTCTTTTTACATATATAGCAATTTCTCAAGTTTTTCAGCCTCAGGGGATTAATGCTGTATGATGAATTCTGTCAGACTAAAACTGATAATGCCCTTTGCTTTATTTGCAGTAACAATTAATGAGCTTTTTTGAGACCCAGTGTCATCTATAAAAACAAAAGTCTGAATACTCAAGCATGGATACATTTTTAATGCAGTCTGTGAATAATAATAATGGATTTTAAATTGACAACGTGTCAAAGAAGGCAAAGTAGAAATTTCACCATTTCTTTCCTCCTGTTGTTTTCTATCTCTGACATTATCATATTTATGGAATTTTTAAAAGAAGAATTTTAAGCATCACGTTTGAATTTAATTAGTATAATACAGCCACTTGAAATGCCCAATTTCTGTTGATTTTGATACTGCAGCAACACAGAAATAAGTCAGGAGCAATGCCCTAGTGAGCTTGGGCAGATACCTGCTCGAGCCTTGTTTTCTCTGTCTTCGGAAAAGCTAAGTTAGATCTTCAGAGTAGGTGTGACCCTTAAGTTTTCTCTTTGGAGGGCTGCTCCTTCCCAGTGAATTTGGGTAGGGATTCTAACAGCTCAGTTTGGAAGAAATCTTAATCACAGATCATGTGAGGAGCAACTGAGCAAATTTCAAGCTTCTACATAGCACAGTGATAAGTGCAGTTATATTCCAGTGATAAAAGTCCAAATATATATACACATATATATATTAAACTATATTTAATTTCAACTTGATTTAAATATGTTTAGGTGTATACATTTTAATCTTGAATATTTAAAGCTTATATATATTAAAGATAATAAATAGTTCATGAACTACTAACTTGCATTTAAAGTAAGATAGTATGTAATTCCTACAGAATCCCTATATTTTAGAAAAGTCTATATTTAAGAAATGCTCAAAAATCCAATCACCACCTCCAAAAAATGTAGATAACTTTTAAACCCTAAATCAGCTGTGACCGTAATAGTTGACTACCTCCCATAAATCTAGTAATTAGTTGAACCCTTTTTTGGCCAAAAGGAACTATTTCCTAAATTATTCCAGTTACAGATTAGTAATACAGCTGAACCTAATTTTGGTATTAAATTTTGAAATGGACAATTTTTACCTAAATTTTGTATTCAAACTTAGTATTGATCATACATATTTTAAAGGGTTGTAATGAAGCATTTTTTCCAAATGTATTTAACTCAAGGAGCCTTCACAAACACTCCACCCACAGCAGTCGTGTCCCAGGAAGAGCCCTCTAGCTGCAATCCAAGGCCAGAGTGTGTTTACACCTGCTTACCAACTCCATGAACTCAGGCGAGCCACTTCATCTCTTAGAACACCTGATTATTTATTGGCAAAACCAGGATAATACATGCTTTATGGGCTTGGTGCAAGATAAAATTTGATATGTGCAAGTAGCATTGTCAATGGAAGTACCATATTGATGCAGCATTACTATTAGCACCCTGCCACCAGCTTACAGACTTGGTTAAAACATGGTCCTTTGACTACCACTGAGTTCATCATCTCACTGGACATGTAAAAGATAATCAAGTGACACAAGCAAGAACTGCTCTAAGAGGGTGGCCATACAAACGAGAGACTCAACCTGGCCAACAGTGAGAGATGTCATTTAAAGAAAATCAGGTGAATCTTAGCACCTTCCCTCCTCTGTCCTCTTAGCTTCCTTTCTTGAGGTTCTTGGCTCTTCTATTCAAAGCTGCTTCCATGAAAACCACATAAATGAAAATTCAGGAGATAGTACACAAAGCAAAGCTAGGAGAAGAGCCTAAACCTGGAAAGACTTATCAGAGAGTTCTGATAGCAGGATCCCATATAAGGTTAACAAGTATGTAGAGTTAATACGAGTGAGTTAACTTTGGTGTTTATGTGGCAGTGGAGAGGTGAAAAAAGATTTAAAAGACAATCTGCGTGCAGAAGAAAATGTCACAGAGTAGAATGGGATATTATTAAAGGTTATTTGTCTAAGGTTTTCTGTGGTCATATATCAAAGTAGACAACTCATTTTGAATCCTGAGAGGCTTTAGTATGTCAGCTTGCCTTGTGCTGGTCCAAGAGGCAAGTGTGTCTGCAAAATTTAGAAAACTCATTTGGCCCTAGAAAACTCTTCATAGTTTACAAGTGTGTGGGCCTAAAATTCGGTAGAATACTTAAAGAACTGATTTAAAGGAGTCTTAGGGCACCTGGAGAGAAGGGGCATGAGGAAGTGTTCATAGAACAATGCATTATGGGGCATTAAGTAAAAAGTTGAGTTTAGACCGCTGTACAATGTCTCAAATCAGTCTGTGAGACCCTTTCAGAAACGTCTCCCATCTCATCGTAGCTGTTCTCTCACATGCAAATATCTGAAAGAGCTGGTTTACTCTCCAAGTGAACATGTACAGCTGCCTCTGATACTTGGTGGTCCGTCTCCATACACTCGAGTCCCTACTGCCCGCCAGGCAGCCGCCTTGGACAAAGCCTCTCCGAGACGACTCCAGGGCTATGGTGATGCTTTAATACTCTCATCTCTCCAACCACACTGTGTTATAGTCTCCCAAGAAGCTCCCAAATTTGGTTGTAAGCCAATTCCTTTGTAAATAAGCTTAAGTCATCTTGCGCCTTGCTTTGATTGTGGAATTCTTGGCATCTGTTGGGTGATTTTTGGTATTCAGGGCCAAAGAAAGCCAAAGTCAGAGTCCCAAATTAGCCTTCAGTTTCAACTGCAGCAACGAATGTATTCCTGCACACATACATACATTCATTCACTCAGCCTAATTTGTGAAAGGTTGGCTAGTATTTGGGATCCAGAGCGGGGGAAGAGAAGCTGATTGGATACCTGCTCCCACCTGTTAAAAAGGAAGGACTAAAAGATGGTTACAGATGGAGGTAGTTTGTAAGCTTGGTGACGGCTGAGGCTTCTGTTTTACTCCTGTCCAAATGTCTTCCCTCCCAACTGCATATAAAACAGCAGACTAAAATACTGTGGACACATAATGGGATCTTGACAGGAAAGTTTCAAGAAACAAAGCTACCCTCACAATTGTGATTAATGAGTAAATGCTCTTACTCTAACATTGAATGGGGTCAAATATATTATAAACTTATTAGCATACTCATTAACCAAGCCTTCTTATTACTCTAGCAGGAAAATAAATTAAATTAGGAAAAAATAAATTAAAGGCTATAATTGTCTATGTTTGCAGAAAAGCCAGCATTCCAGGTGCTTTCAGTTTATTATCTTCATCAAAGAACTTTAAGATAGCAAACGTTGTTTTAAGATATGCTCCAATTTTTATTAAATCCCTCTGAGGAAAAATTAAGAGAAAATATTTGTAGTGTGCAATTGATGTGTTATATATTAAACAATTAGACACAGTGAAACCATTAATTATCCATTACCATCTAGAATGTATAACTCTCTATGCCTTGCTATGCCTTATTTTTGTTTGGCTAAAAATGGAAAGAAAAAAAAAACAGACTGCATTTTGTATGCTGCAAAAGGGACTACTTAATATTCTCAGAACATCATGTGAATATACAGATGCATGTGGTATTCCAGTAAGAAAAAATTCGCATTATGTCTTTGGCATGTGAATGGCAAAGGGGAAATTGCTTCCTACTCTGAAGGGAAAAATCGTAGAATTACAGGATTTAAAATTTTAGGGTATCATTAAAACTGTTTCCTTATCAGAAAGTGTCTACAAATGTATCCCATTTACCACGTTTCCCCCAGCCGACCATCACCACTCTGGCCCGCGCCACTAACATCTCTGCCTGGCTGAGTGCTGCAGCCTCCTAACCAATTTTGCTGCTCTTTCTGCCTGTGTCTTTCTACGGTCTTTTCCCCAAGGCCATCAGAGTGGTCTCTTTTTTAAGTATAAATCAGATCACAACTCTTTTCTCAGAAATCTCAAACAACTCCCTGTCTCACTCAAAAAAATCCTAAATTATTAAAATAATGTAGAAGGCACTCTAGGGTCTGCTGCCCATCTCCACTCACTGCTCACTCAGTTGCTGCTCAGACACGGCTTCTCGGAGCCTTTGTGCTGCTGTTCCCTGGCCTGGAACGCTCTCTCCCCAGTACTGCATGTCCAGCTGCTTCAGTCCTGCAGGACTCTGCTCAGATAGCATCTTTTCTGTGAGGCTTCCATGATCACCCTAATCACTCCCCAGACCCAGTCATGTCTTCATCTTCACCACAACTCTGATCCTGTTTAACACGTCCCACACACTGGGTCCCTGCTAGAATGTATTTCTCATGAGGCAGAATGTATTTCTCATGAGGCAGAATGTTATCTGTACTTGTCAATGCTATGTCCGCTGGGAGTCATAACAGTACCTGAACCATAGAAAGTACTCAGTAAATACCTTTTGGATGAATTAGATGAATCAAAATTATGATTGCGTGTTTATCTATGACAACCTTTAAATCAGTTCTTTATTCTACAGAATTTTAAGTGGATGACATAATTCATGATTTGGGAGGGAGAGTGTCAAAGTCATCTTTCCCACCCCTAACGCTCTCTTAATTCCTGTTAACACCTGAGAAGAGGTCCAAGATGTGGCTGAAATGAGGTGTATTTGGAGGAAGTGGGCAGTGTGACTAGGGTCAAGGTAAAGAGAAAGAACAAGAGTGGCAGGGAGCTGGAGAGAGAGCAGGCTTGCAGCTGTAGATGATACCATGGTCAGAGCTCCCAGATAAAACAGAGGACTCCCAATTACATTCAAATTTCAGATAAACTGTTTATATAAATTTAATTATGGTGTGCCTCAATACCTATTTTTTATATCATTATCAACTGTAGATAGTAAATATGGTCAAACACTTATGACAGGATCAGGGAATCACTTGGTTGCCATTTGTAAAAAGGGAGT
>VMDR010025555.1:0-14444 GCA_007922815.1 Macrotus californicus | reverse complement strand
TTTTAAATTTGTTGTCCTTCTTTTGGTTGTGTGAGGAGGCATAGTGTGTCTACCTATGCCTCCATCTTGGCCGGAAGTTATCTCTTTTTTTTTTTAACATTTTTTTTATTGTTCAAGTACAGTTTTCTGCCTTTTCCCCCACCCCTCCCCACCACCTCAGCCCTCCCCACATCCCTGCCCTATTTCCACCCCCCGTTGTTATCCATGTGTCCTTTATAATTGTTCCAGCAAACCCTTCACCCTTTCTCCTATAATCCCCTCCCCTCTCCCTTCTGGTCACTGTCAGCCTGTTCTCAATTTCAGTGTCTTTGGTTATATTTTGCTTGCTTGTTCGTTTTGTTGATTAGGTTCCTGTTAAAGGTGAGATCATATGGTATTTGTCCCTCACTGCCTGGCTTATTTCACTTACCATAATGCTCTCCAGTTCCATCCACGCCTTCGCAAAGGGTAGGAGCTCCTCCTTTCTCTCTGCTGCATAGAATTCCATTATGTAAATGTACCATAGGGTTTTTTTTTTTTGAATTAAGAAACAGTTTCAATTTTTATTCTTACAATTATGCCAAACGGCAACAACAGACTTACAGAGCCACATATCAATAACAAAAGAGGAAGGAAACAAACTATTCCAGAGATGTCTTGAGAAGTTTCAAAGGAATACACATGAGGCTAAAAATCCGCAGTGAAACCGTGGCTGTGCCCCAGGCTGCATTATTCCTGCATTTTCTCAATAAGTTCTTCCTTGTATTTGCCTTTCTCTTTTCCAACTTGTCGAGATTTGGCTTTGCATTCAAGAATCTTTTTCCGATCTTTATCCAGTTTTAGCCTGGTGATAACCACGTTGCTCGGGTGGATGCCCACATGGACAGTCGTGCCATTGGCCTTCTCTTGCTGCACCCACTCGATGTAGATGACGTATTTCTTTCTGTACAGCTGGACCACCTTGCCGATTTGCTGGCCTTTGTAGTGTCTTCGAACCACCTGGACCTCATCGTCCTTACGGATGGGCATGGAGCGGATATTGTACTTCTGCCACAGCTCCTTGGAGAGTGGGGATGACATGATCTTCCTGTGCACGTGCGAGGGGGCACTGAAGTGGCGTTTGCGGTTTTTGCTGCGGTCTGAGGTCACGAAGGGGTTGAACTTCATGGTGACTGGCGCCGGAAATTCTCAGATAGTGCTGTACCATAGTTTTTGACCCACTCATTTACTGATGGGTACTTAGGTTGCTTCCAGCACTTGGCTATTGTAAATTGTGCTGCTGTGAACATTGGGGTGCATAGGTTCTTTTGGGTTAGTGTTTCAGGGCTCTTAGGGTATAATCCCAGCAGTGGAATTACTGGGTCAACAGGCAGTTCCATTTTTAGTTTTCTGAGGAAATTCCATACTGTTTTTCATAATGGTTGCTTAGTTTCTCTTTCTGATAGTTTATTATTAGTGTATAAAAATGCAACTGGTTTCTGAATATTTATTTTGTATCCTGCTACTTTACTGAATTCGTGTATCAGTTCTAGTAGGTTTTTTGTTGAAATCTTTAGGGTTCTCCATGTACAGCATCATGACATCAGCAAAGAATGACAGTTTTCTTTCTTTCCAATTTGGACGCCTTTTATTTCTTCAGAATGCCGTCAACACATGTAGTGTTTCTAGGAAATGGCAAAAATGTGTCTTCCTCTGCATAGGGACCCAGGGCTCATCGCTGTGGGCTGGAATTCAGCCCCATGTTGTCCCTCCCTTGGGCTCCTTTGTGCAACACACAGACTGCCGAAACCTCTCAGTGGCCCTGGGTTCGCAGCGCAGGCTACAGAACTAAATAGACTGGTCAGTGGAATCCTAGCTGCCACTTGGTGGCTGTGTGGCTTTAAACAAGGTACTTAGATGTCGCAGTTCCGTCCAGCAGGATTGTGTGTTGTTGTGGAATGCTTGTTCTATATCCCCAGACAAGTAACGAACAAATTCACACGGACTAAAGAAATCCAGTGGAGAAAAGGGATGGGTGGCCGATCTCTCAATGATCAAGAGCGAGGGCCCGCCTGACCACTCTCTCCGTGAGAGAGAGGGCCTGCGTGGCCCCTCTCCCACAGACAGAGAGAGGGCCCCTGCCCCTCGCCTGGACAGGCTTTTATTGACACTCCAGGGTGGTTCTCATTAACTATGCACAGGTTTGCTTTGGGTGGATACCTTTTACAGATAACAGAGGAAAGAATGTCGCCAGTTGCTTCAAAGAGAAAGGTCATCTACAAATGTAAAGGAGAGAAGGCTGGGCTGTTTACATTTGTGCTTGGAAAGTCTAGCACAAGTCACAGTAAACTGCTGTTTCCATCCCAGGTGAGGGAGGTTTTGCAAGAGCAAGTTTCAAAGCAGCCTAGGTACAATGAGGCATGATTCCCCACGGGAAACCTATCCATGGATATGATCTGCACACTACACGCAATCTGGACTGCATTCAGATCCAGAGCTGAGTCACAGGCCGTATCATGCATGAACAGGTTCCCCACACTTAGAACCTCAGCTGGCTGACTGAACTCTCACCACATTGCTGTGAAGGTTCAGCAAGGGGACATGTATTCAGCCCTTAGCCCCAGTGCCTGGAATATGTGCTCAGCCCTCCAATGGCTCTAAGATGATTATTCAAGAGTGTTTGTTTATGACGTGTTTATCTTTGTATATTTTAGTGTTAAGTTCTCAATTAGATAAGCATTTTTTAATAAAACACCATGGTCCTCTGTCAAATGAAAGTGCCAACTATTTCTCAAAGCAGTTTTCTTGGCTCTGAGGTCACATGATTCTGACTGCTGCATGTCATTATTTATGTGCCATTTTATTTATTTTTAATAGAGTTTATTTTATTTTTTAAAGATTTGATTTACTTATTTTTAGAGAGGGGAAGGGAAGGAGAAAGAGAGGGAGAGAAAACATCAGTGTGTGGTTGCCTCTTGCAAACCCCCCATTGGGGACCTGGCCCGCAACCCAGGCATGTGCCCTGACTGGGAATTGAACCAGTGACCCTTTGATTCAGTCCACTGAGCCACACTAGCCAGGGCTATGTGCCATTTTAGATGCAAGATTTCGTTGTCTCTCAGGAAAGAGAAAAGTAGGCATGGAAGGAACCAGTGTAGGTCAGTGTCTAATCTTTGGGAGCTCTTTATATTATAATCTCATTTGATCTTTAAACCAATGAGAAATTGGGGCTGAGAGAGAGTGGGTATCTCACTTAAAGTCATGCGCATCTGGGGAAAGAAAAGCCAGGATCCCTCTCTTTTCATTTCATCCCATCCCTGGTCTCTACCTTTCCTGGGGTTAAAAGGAGATTCCTGGGATTCCTCTGTCCAATAACCATTTACTGTATAATATTTCTCTAGAGTAGAAATTTCTTTTTCATCTATGGAATCAGTCCCTTGAAACTTAATTACGAATAGTTTTCATAACTCCATCATACACCTTCACCAGCAGGTTGACACTAGCTCGATCTGCCCCAAGACTGTGTTTTGCTTGAACAGATATGGACTCAGCATCTATTATATACCAGGCACAGGTCTGTGGTTTTAAGAAAGAATAGTGTGGCATGTCCATCTTTCAGGTCTCCCAGGGAAACACATTTTGGAAAGAGGTAAAGCCAGTGTAAAATCCTAGCTACAGGAGAGAGCTGACCGCATTGAGTGACAGGGAGGTGTGCAGAGGTGACATCTAAGCAGTGAACACAGACAGACCACACCTGACCTTGTAGGACCTGCTAAAGGTTTTCAATTTTATGCAGAACCTGGCAGGAAGTTGGAGTTTTGAGCAGGGGACAGACATGATCTGGTTTAGCTGCTAGAAAGTATCCCACAGGCTGCTCTGCAGGGACAGTGTGTGGCAAGCACAGAAGCAGGTGCCTCGGGTAGAGGCTTTGGTGGTGGTCCAGGGGAGAAATGATTAGGGTTGGCTTCCGCTTTAGTCATAGATTTGGTAAGAATTGATCAAGTTTATAATATAATTCATAACATGGCAGTGACTGGACTTGTTAAATGGATAATAGAAGGTATATCGGAGAAAAGAGGAATCAAGGAAGATGCCTAGACTTTTGGATTAACTGACTGCTTGAAGGATGTACCCATTTAATTATGTGAAGAAGTCTTTGAGAGGAATGGATTTAGGAAGAAGCTTAAGAGTTCCAGTTTGTAGATGTTTGGTTTTAGAAGTCTGTAATATAGCTATCAGGAATTAGTTGAATAAACCAGTTTACTGTTTACAAGAGAGGATGGATCTGAAAATTACACATTTGGGAGTCACCAGGGTAGGGAGGAGAAGGAAGCTAAAGACTGAGCCCCAGGGTTGTGGGGCGCATCCTCCACTTCCATCTGTTCGGAGACCCTCTGTGGTTGTGCTGACTGAACAGTGGCTCTGCTGTGGGCCCAGCCACCTTGGAGACCAGGACTCCTGAGCTCCCTCATGAGTCCCCAGCCCACAGGTTGAGCAGAGAGAATGGGTAGCCTTGGTTTTTTGTCTAAATCATTAACTCTTTGTCCTCTCATGCCCTGCAACCTGCTTTCTGAACATCACTATGGTGTGTTACAGTGGAAAAAGTCAGCCTTCATCTCTGTTGGTTCCTGGAGACTCTGTTGTGTCTGTGCCGGGAGCAGTGCCCAGGCCATCCCCTTTGGGGGCCCTGGCAGTGTCTGTCCTGTTTACTGTGAGTGTGTGTCTCAGAGCTGGGCAGAAAACCTGAGTGGGATGCAGTATTACTGCAGGAATGCAGCAGTAGTCAGGCACCCATTTTTAACTTCTGGGGAAGCTGCTCTATTTGTACTGTTGTTCATTGTGTGACACACTGTGAAGTGTCTGCTTATGGTCAAGTAGTTGCTGAAGCAGTTCTGTGAGGACCGGAGAGGCCTCACGGGCCAGAGCTCCCATCGAAGTCATTTGGGTTTGGTGCTGTCCATGTCTCCAGGCTGGGCAGTGTCTACTTTTCCAATCCTGGCAGGTGTGTTGGCACTCCCAGCCATGGTTAAAGTGAGACAGGCAATGGAGACAGAATGTTCTTAGGACAGGTGTGATTATGTTACCTGATGTTACTGCAGTCCACATAAATTGAATATATGTATTTAAATACAGAAGCACTGATGTGAATGTGTTTATAGAACAAGGCAGAGTAGAGAGCCTGAGATCTATTCAGTTGTTATCCAAGAAACCCTGGTTCTTCTTGATGACATAGTAAAGTTACAGGTCAGGAAGCCTATTTGCATGCAAGCAAAGTTTATTAGTGAATGGGAGAACAAAAGCAAGGGTGGCCAAAGGCTTGGGTGGCCAGCACCCAGGTGGCCAAAAAGGGGTGGCCAGGAGCCCTCTGGTCAGAGGTTCCCTGCATGGCCAGAGAGCTACGAGCCCAAAAGAAGAGTCCTTTGTTCTGAGGACTTATATCGTTGGTGGGGTTGGGGTGAAGAAGTTACATATTGATTGACAAGTAAAGGTGATGCCAGTTTTCCTGGGGAGACAAGACTACCCAAATGTAGGTGTGGGTGGGGATCTGTTAGCCCGAATTCTTATCTTGCTCTAGATTCTATTTGTTCAATAATAAAAATATAAAAGATTCAGTTGCAGACATATGAGGATTGGGAGAATGCTGCAGGTGAGCATCCCTGCCCAGAGGTCCCATACTGGCAAGATGTGGCATGGCAGCCCAGAACATCCCAGCAAATTCCAACAAGGCAAGGTACGTCCTGGCGCACCCGCTCTTGCTCGCCCACGCTCTCTCTCTCTCTGATCTCTCTCCCCTCTCTCTGATCTTTTCAGATCTCTCTGATCTCTCTCTCCCTCTCTTCTCATTTCTCTGATCTCTCTTCACTCTGATCTGTTTCTGATCAGTCTTCTTTCTCTGATCTCTCTCTGCTTTCTGTTATCTTTTTCTTTTTGTTTGCACTCTTTCTGATATCTGTTTCCACCTCTGATCTCTAATTTCTGTCTCCCCCTCTTTTTCTCTAGTCTCTCTCCTTCTTTTCTCCCTCATCTCTCTTTCTGATCTTTCTGATATGTCTATGTGTTCTCTGATCTCTCTTCTTTCACTGATCTCTCCCTCCCCCTCTCTCTTATCTCTGATTTCATTCTATCTGATCTTTCATCTGTATGATCTCTTGTCTCTGCTCTCTCTTGTTCACATCTCCCTGATCTCTTTCTGATTTCTCTCCCTTACTTTTCTCATCACTCTGATTTCTGTCTCAGCTCTCTTCTCTTTCAGATCTCTCTCTCTGATCTCCCTTCCCCTCATCTCTTTTTGTCTTTCAGATATTTCTGATCTTTCTCTCTCTGCTCTGTTTTCTATCTCTGCTTTCGAAGATCTCTGTCTCCCTCTCCTCTCTCTAATCTCTATCTCCCTCTCTTCTCTCTCTGAACTGTTTTCTCTTGGTGATCTCTGTCTTCCTCTTTTTTTAAAGATTTTTAAAATTTATTTTTAAAGGGGGGAGGGGGCAGAAAGAGAGGGAGATGAAACACTGATGTGTGAGAGAAACTGACCTGGCCTGTGACCCAGGCATGTGCCCTGATGGGGATCGAACCGGCAACCTTTTGGTTCATAGGCCAGTGCTCAACCCACTGAGCCACACCATGGATGGCTTCCTCTCTTCTTTATAAAATCTGTTTCTCCTCCTCCCTATCATCTCTCTTCTCCACCCTGATCTCTCTCTCTAAACTGTGATCTCTCTTCCCTATCTGATCTTTCTCTCCCATCTCTGATACCTCTTTGCACTGATATAGTCTCTCTGTTCTTTCTCTGACCTTGCTGCCTAGACTACACTAGATTAGAATAAATTGTGAGATTACAAGGTAGGCCCTTCCCCCAGAGCCAGAGATGTAGCCAAGTAGGACCAACTTAGATAGCGTATACTAGACTAGACTACATGGTGAGTTTGTATGTAGACCTCATTCCCAAGATCCCACAATGGACGAAGACACACTACACAAAACTAGACTATGACATGCCTTTTCCCTCATAGCTGCCCATGGAGCCAAGATAGACTATACTAGACTACACTAGACCAGACTAGCCTACACTGAGCTAGACTAGACTGTGAGGTTGGTAGGTAGTCCTCTTCCATCAGAGCTGGCCATGGAGCCAAGGCACATTAGAACAGGCTGGACTAGAATGTGAGGTTCGTAGGTAGGCCTCTTCCCCAAGCACTGGTCACTGAGCCAACATGGACTAGACTAGAGTAGGCTCCAATAGACTAGACTAGTTTAGACTACAATGTGAGTCTGATAGGTAGGCTGCTTCTTCCCCTGGAGCCAAACATGGAGGCAAGACTAGACTAGACTAGACTACACTAGAGTGTGAGGTTAGATAACTCTCTTTCTCCAGAGCCAGTCACGGAGCCAAGAGAGACTAGATTATACTAGTTTCAACTAGAGTAGGCTAGATTATAGTGTGAGGCTAGTAGGTAGGCCTCTGCCCTTAGAGCCAGCAATAGAAGCAGAGAAGTTAAAGATTTATACACTGAAGCCTACAAATAATTGCTGAAAGAAATTAAAGACTGAAAAAATAGAAAGGCATCCTGTGGTCATGAATTGGAAGACTTAATATAGCTAAGTTGGTAATACTCCCCAAACTGACCAATGCAATCCCTATCAAAATTACAATGGCATTGCAAGGGACCCCAGCAGCCAAAACAATCTTAATGGAACAATACTGGAGGTCTCACACTTCCTTAATTTTCTTTTTTTTTAAATTTTATTTATTTTTTTCTCCATGTTCCAGAGGCGGTGGCGGCCAGCGCCGGCAGCTGGCACTGGTGCTGCTGCAGCCACTGGGGAGGACATGCCCGCACCCCTCCCCCAATCCAGTCTCCCTAATGCCAACTTTCCTCGTGCCCTCTGGTCGCCAGTGATGCTACTCACACTTCCTTAACGTTTAAAACCTATTACAGAACTATAGTAATCAAAGCAGCATGGTACTGGCTTAAATATAGACATAGGTCAATGGGAAAAATACTTTGACATGGGTTACATGACTATTAGCTAGTGAAAGGACAGTCTTTTCAACAAGTAGTGCTGGGAAACTGGGTGGCCACAAAGGCACAGACAATGATAGAAAAAAAATAGACAAATGGATACCTACCTGGCAGGGGAGATACCATGATTACAAAGGTGGTTTTCCCAGGATGAGACTTATCCATTGCACTCCAGATGCGCTGACCCTTTTGATTTTCCCAAATGTGGGAAACTCGACTGTGTAATTTGTGGTAGTGGGGGACTGCGTTTGCATTCTCCCCTAGAAAAAGAAAAAATAGACAAATGGGACTTCTGTGAAAATTAAAATTTTTTTACATCAAGAGACACTATCGCCCTGGCAAGTGTGGCTCGGTTGGAATATTATCTTGTAAACTGTAAAGTCACAGGTTCAATTCTTGGTCAGGGCACATGCCTAGGTTGCAGGTTAGATCCCCCGTCGGGCATGCAGGAGGCAACAGATCAGTGTTTCTCTCCCTGTTTTTATTCCTCCCTTCCCTTATCTAAAATCAACAAGCATGTCCTCAAGTAAGGAGTAAGGAAAAAAAAGGACTTATCAGCAATAAAAACACAGTACTTGTCTGGCAGGAGAGATACCATGATAAAGGAGGTAGTTTTTCCAGGGCAAGGCTCCTCCATTGCACTCCAGGTGTGCTGACCCATGATTTCTCCAAATGGGGGGAACTCAACTACATAATTTGTGGAAGTGGGGGGCTGCATTCACACTTTCCTATGGGGGTAAAAAAAAAAAGTCAACTCAAAATGGCAGAAAATATTTCCAAATCACATATCTGATGAAGGATTAATATCCAGAATACATACAGAACTCCTGAAACTCAACAACAAAATCCAGCCCAATTCAAAAACATGGGCAAAGAACTTGAATAGACATTTCTCCAAAGAAGATATACAAATGGCCAATAAGCACAGGTAAAGATGCTGAACATCACTGATCATTAGAGAAGTGCAAATCAAAACTATGAGATACCACTTCATACCCATTAAGATAGCTATTATCAAAAAACCAGGAAACAAGTGTTGATGAGGATGTGGAGAAATTAGAATCCTTGCACACTGTTGGTGGGAACATAAAATGGTATAGCCACAGTATATAAAACAGTATAGAAGCTCCTCAAAAAATTGTAAATGCAATCACCACATGACTCAGTGGTTCCACTTCTGGTATACACTCAAAAAGAAGTGAAAACAGGGCCTTAAAGAGGTGTTTCTACACCCATGCTCACAACAGCATTATTCACATTAGTTTATACATGGCAGCAATCTGAGTATCCATGAACTGATGAGTATATGAGCAAAATGTGAAATGTGCATAAAATGGGAGTATTATGTAGACCTAAAAAGGAAAGAAGCTCTGACACATGCTATAAGAATAACCTCGAGGACATTACACTAAATGAAATAGCCAGTCACAGAAAGGCAAATACGGTATGATTCCTCTTATATCAGGTACTTAAGAATAGTCAAATCATAAGGACAAAGTATAATGGTGCCCTGACCAGTGTGGCTCGGTTGATTGTTGTCCCACAAAGTGAAAGGTTACCGGTTCGATTCCTGGTCACATGCCTGGGCTGCAGGGTTGGTTCCTGGTTGGGGTGTGTGAGAGGCAACTGATGAATATTTCTCTCTCTCTTCTTCCCCTAAAAATAAAATCTTTTTAAAAAGCACAACGGTGGTTGCCAGAATTTGGGGGGAAGGGAGAAGGGGAAGTTATTGCTTAACAGGTATATAGAGTTTCAGACTTACAAGCTGAAAGTTATGAGGATGGGTGATGGTGATGGCTGTACAACAATGTGAATGTATTCAATACCCCTGAACTGTGCCCATCAGTAGATGAATGGATAAAAAAGCATGGTACATTCACACAATGGAATACTACACAGCAATAAAAAAAGAAGGAATTCCTACCTATTGTGACAGCATGAATATAAGTGAAATAAGCCAGCCAGTGAAATGTGAATACCACGTGATCTCATTTATATGTGGAGTCTAATGTACAAAGTAAAGAACAAAACAAACAGGGGGGTAGATACACAGAACAGATTGACAGCTGTTGTGGGAGGGGAGGGGTGAAGGGATCAGCCAAAGAACATTTATGTATGACCCATGGATTTAGACAAAGATATGGGGATTGACTGAGGGGTGGAGGCGGGGGGCTGTTGAAGCTGGGTGCAAATGGGCAAAGTGAGAAAAAGTAGGAACAACTAATAGCATAAGCAATATAATTTAAAAAAAAAAGACCATTAAATTAACATAATTGAGATATATTCATGCCATAGAATACCATATCACCATGCAGGGCACAGCACAGATGGATCATGCAATGAACAAATGAGAAGAAAAGGCGAATCACAAAAGACAGCCTTTAGGGGTCCAGTGTTGGCACTACCACAAAATTACCTGAGGTGGGGATGGGGTACTGGGAGCTTTCAAATCTGCCCACACATCCAGAACCCTCATTGCCTGCGATGCTGGTTTTGGGCACTTGTTGGCCAAAACTCTAGGTCTAGGTATTTCTATGTGCTGACAAAGTTGAGGACGCTGCTCTAAGGGAAAACCACCAGGAGGCTGTCATGGGGAGAGGCCAATGCAGGGCCTCTGAGGGGCTGGCAGTGGTGGTCAGTGACCCAGGTGGAAGTTTCACAGGTGTTCGCTTTATAATTTTTTACTATACATTTACTTTATGCCTTTGTCTATATACATTAGCTCTCCTCTTTCTCCACTGCATGCATATGAATTCTAGGGCCTGTAGCTCACAGCCATTACTTGGAGTTGTTTATCTATTGATACCAAGTTCCACATGGCAGGGAGGATCCCAGCCAGCCACGTGCTTGTGGCTGAGCTGTCTGTATTTACCTACAGAGAAACAAGAGCCTTGGCCATCCTCTCCACTGGGTCCTGGGACTTCTCTCCTCCAGGAAGGAGAATTGGCCCCTGTGCTGGATTTAAGCCACCACTCTTGGGGCCTGCTGGTACCTCAGGAGACCAGGCTCCAGGCCAGGCAAGCCCTCGGGGCTGTGAGAGCAGGTAGCCACCAGTCAACTCCAGGTGAGCTGCCTCTCAGCATCCCTGCTCCTAAGCCCAGATGCTCACAGCAGGGATTTTCATTTTATCTTCTCTACCCAGTGCCAGACCAAAAGGTGATTCATAAATGCTGGCTAAATATTCCCTTAAGACAAACCAATTTTTGGAGGTAGGTGGAAAGTGCCACCATCATGTGACCTGAGCGTGCCTATATATGTTCTAGAGAAGGGGATGAACACAGCTCTTCAATCCTGGTCCTCCCATATCAGCATGGTTCGGTCACTGGCCCTTCACTCCCAAGCCTGTCCTCTCCTTGGTTTAGGTATCACAGAAGCAAAGCCTTGACTGACCGCAGCCCCAGGTGTACAGTTCCCCCATTCCTACAACCAAAAAGACAGGAAGGGGCTGTCACCACCGCTGTTTGACAAGTCATTTGTCTAGGTTGACCAATGATAATGCAGAACACAACAGTCTGTCTTATTTTAACCACTATCTCACCACATTTGGGGTGGTAAAGAATCCAGACTTAAAAAGCTCACCTTCCCATATGCCAACAATATATTTTGGTATCTTTTTGCCTTTCTCATTAAGTTCTTTGATTCAAGAGTCTTCATCCATCATCTTGTTGTGCATTTCTGCAGACACAGTAGTTCCTCAAGTTACAATAAAATAAATATATGTATATATCATGAAATGATTACAACAATCTTGCTAATGAACATATTACATGGTTATGGGGGAAATACATGTTTTACACAATTCTTGTTTTCTTTGCTGAAAATACCAGAGAAGAGAGTATCTGTGACTGTGGAATAAAAATGGGAATTTACGAGACCCAGGTTTGATTTAGAACCTTACTGGCAAGAGCTGTTACCATCATTGAAGAAAGGTCAGAACATCCATTTTCCAAAGCAAACTACAAACAGAGAGAAACTGTAAAGGGGAGTGTCTTCAGATTAAATATGATGGTTTATACACAACTCCCAGTAAATCCCTACAAGATCCTTAATGCTAACAGGATGAATATTAACATTATAAAGGAGTAATCTGGCAGCCCCTGAACCAGGTGAACTGAGTTAAATTTACATCAGCTGCCTGATGCATGCATCATTGTTTTGATAGTTTGCAAAAAAAACCAAAAACCCAGAAATACATTCACATATGCATCTAATCATGAGAAAATGGCTGCTTCATGCAAATTTCAAGCTACATAATACTCCCATATGCTATACTCTAGTGTATTTGAAATAGTAAGTCTCTGAAGCAATCTAGAAAGCTCACCTTCCCATATGCCAAGTATATATTTTGGTATCTTTTGCCTTTCTTTTTTTTTTTTTTTAATTACTTTATTGTTGTTTATTTAGTTGTCTGCATTTGCCCCCCCCCACTACTCCCCTTTCTCATTAAGTTCTTTGATTCAAGAGTCCTGTCTTTCCTGTTAAGAACTTGGAGTTGTTTCAGGCCATATGGCAATTGTATGATTTTGTGCATTTTCCTAATCCTGGCTGTAGGAAAACTGGAGTCAGGCTCCCACACCTGGATGTCTGAGCAAATATAACTTAGCAGTGTTCATATAACCTTGAGTAGGGGCCTGCATGTGTAGAATGAAGCTCTCATATAACCTGAAGGTCTGTATTGGCACCCTGCAGGCACTCCTGTAAAGGGGAGTCAGGACTTCCCCACAGTGTGATGTGGCTTGTGACGTGCCTGGATCGCCCCACCCTAGAATAAAGGCATGTCAGACATCCCAAGAGCTCTGCGAATTTTCTTCTGTCTGCCTGAATCCTGTGTGAATCTGCCCGGCCATGAACGGCTGCCAAAATACTCGCCTACACAGACATGCCACATCCGGATGGGACCTAAATATGAAATGTTCCTCTTTTCACTGGTATCCCAGGACCTGACCCCACCCCCAATGGGAATCTTGGTACCAACACATCCTCATGTTGGTCACAGAGGGAACATTTTCAGTAGTTGCAGGTCATTAGTTCATGGTGAGCACCCTCGCGCTATATTGAGAAGCTGAGGGGACAGCATGGAGAGCAGGCTCTGGGATGTGAGAGGAACATCCTAAAGGACCGTGACTATCATTGAAGTGGAGAAAAAAGTAGTCAAAAACAAATGTTAGCAGGGCCACCAGAGAGAAAGAAGTAAATGTTTGCTGGCTCTAAATCCACCAATTTTGGAAGGGAAAGCAGACACAGCCTCTGACCCAGGATAGAACATTAACCTGAGAAGCAGCCACAACGTCCTGCTCCTGCTTGGGGCTATGTTCTCAGGCAATGATACACGCTCAAGAGTCATGTCCGCGTGTTGGAAGCCTATGCCTTGAAAGCGGTCCACACACCCCTTTTATCCACTTCTACCACACTCACAGGCAGAAGGACCTGGAAATGCTGAAAAGGCCACCCTCTCCTGTCCTTTGACACAGCAGTCAGGAACAGTGGGCCCCTCCATGGAGACCAAGCCCTAGTTTCACCTTCCCTGTCTTCTGGGGCCTTTCCCTGCCCATGCATGCGAACAGTGTGCTCCTGCCCCTTCCGAATCCAGGCCAACACTCCTTGTTATTTCCCTGAACCAAAGGCTGTGCTCAACACTCACAAATGTGTTCGGAACCCTCCTGCTTAGCATTGGCCTAACCTTAGAATCACCTCCTTAAAAGACCGAGGCTAAACCTAGACCAACAGACTCTGGGGGTAGGGCACAGGTGGTGATCTTAAAACTCACCATGTGATGTTTGATAATCTGATTGATGAGCACGGTTGGAAGCTTTGCATGTTCATGTTCCATGTGCATATAAATCCCTTGGTGCTCCAGGCCCCACGGGAAGGAACCCTGATTCCCCCTGTCTGCGGGGCGGGTGGAGGGGTCCTGACTGGCATCTTTAGCAAGTTCCCTGTCAGCAGGTGTGGCTCCCCTGGACTTCTTGTTAGCACCACTCCACACTCAAAAATCAATCAATAGACATTAATAAAAATGAAATAAAAACTGTCTTGGTAAAATAAACATTATCTATGCGGGGTTATAAGTCATGGTTAAACTTTATTCATTAAAACAGGAAACCTAAGATATATTTCAAATAAAAAGTGGAGAAAATTAGGACAGAACTTCAGTGTGAAGCATACGCTTACAAATACTATTCCAGTTTTTTCTATCTTTCTGCCTGGCAACTACTATTTCGACAATTTCCAAGAACATGAAATTGAAGTCATAAGAACATGCTTATGAACAATCGTTAAAATACAAGCTATTTCCATTAAGAAAATCACCATTTCTTCTGTGTAGTATCTACCATATAATCTCTCAGTAGTAACTTATCACTCTCTTCCCATGAAAAGCTCAGTGCTGCCTCTCATGGTCCATTAGTAGAGCATACTTTCTGTAAAACTGAAGTGGTCTTTCTGAATGAAGATGGGCACCCTGAATCT
>VMDR010025554.1:0-14430 GCA_007922815.1 Macrotus californicus | reverse complement strand
CCCAACAGCATTTTGAGGGGAACATGACAGATTGATTTTATAATTTATATGGAAAATAAAAAGGTCAAGGATGGCCAAAATACTAAAGAAGGAGAAAAGGGTGAAAGGACTTGCCCTCAGATACTAAGTTTTATACTTAAATTGTGGTGATTAAGACTCTGCTGTTGGTGCCGGATAGACAAACCATCCAGAGTCCTGAAACAGACTGACAAATACATATGACCCAAGATGCTTTCAGATCAACTGCAGGAAAGCTGGTGTTGTTCGATAACAGTTCTGGGACAATTGATTTTCCACACCGAGAAAATAACATAAGATCTCTACTGTACAAAGAGCACAAAAATCAATTCCAGATGGATTAAGGACTTAAATATAACAGGAAACCTTTAAAACTGTTAGAAGGAAACGTGGGCAAATATATTTCAGACCTCAGGGTAGAGAAATATCTCTTAAAATGAGCAAAAACCTTTAGTTAAGATAGAAGGACTGATGAATTTATTACAGTAGAATTTAGAATTTCTGTACATAAGAAGTCATGTGAAGACAGTAGAAAGTAGAAAGCTACATAGTAACAAATTGTTTGGCAAGATATGTAATTGAAAACACATTCATGTCTATAAATATTTTTTAAAAACTGTAAACCAATGAGAAAACACCCAAATAACCCAATAAACAAACTGGCAAAGTAAGTAAATAAACAGGCATTCCACAGAAGAGAAAATATGGTGAGAAAGAAAATTCATTAGTAAATCAGAAAAATCTAAATCAAGAGAATTACTCTTACACACTCTGGAGGGTATGTGAAACTCAAAATACTTTAGAAAGGAATTTGGCATTGTGAAATTGAACTTTTATGTATTTTTTTCCCATCAATCCCGCTCTTAGGTATGTATCCTACAAAAATTCTTCATCTATGCACTAGGAGACATAAGATTTTCATTGAAGTATTTTTCTAATATAAAACAACTGGAAACATCCTGAGTACTGATTCACAGAACTACACCTGCATATAACGACTTGAGTGCATCTCAGTGAGAAGCCAAGTCTTTCGAACAGTGCTTATGGAACTGACATGTGGGCATCTTGTTAAAATGAAGTTTCTCATTTAGTGAATCTGGGCTAGTGCCCCAGACTGTGCATTTCTAACAAGTTTTTGGGCGATGCTACCGCTGCTGGTCCAAAGGTTACTTTTTGATTAGCAAGGTCCTAACACTACTTATGGTAAATACCTTCTTTGTGGAGCTCAAAACCAAGCTACATCAGTGTGTTATTTAGATAAATAGCATATACGTGTGGCATAAAGTAACAAAAAAGGCAATCATAAAATTCAGGGTAGTGGTTATTATTTGAGGGAATAAGACTGCAGTAGATTGATGTAAAGCATTGGTAATATTATAGTTCTTAAGTGGCGTGGTGCATCATGGGTTTTGTTATATTGACTAGCTTGGTAATCTTTTAAAAAAAATGTATTCATTTGTTTTTAGAGGGGAAGGGAGGGAGAAAGAGAGGGAGAGAAACATCAAGGTGTGGTTGCCTCTCGCACACCCCCTACTGAGGACTTGGCCTGCAACCCAGGCACATGCCTTGACTGGGAATCAAACTGGTGACTCTTTGATTCACAGGCCGGCACTCAATCCACTGAGCCACACCAGCCAGGGCAGACTAACTCTGTAATCTTGACCTCAAACTTGTGACACTGATTCGTAATCAATAAAAAACCAAGATTAGCTCAGTAGGCATTTTCAATCCTCAGTATTTACTAGAATCACTTGGGGGGAGATTAAAAGAAAACACCTATATCTCCTCCCAATTGCCTGACATTCTGATTCCATCGGCCTGGTTGGCACTTGGGTTTTGCTGTTTCCTAAAAAGCTGCCGTGTGGAGCTATAACCAGGCTTGAGAACCACTGTAATAGCAGCTCCACAGTTCTTCTTAATGGTAGTAGTCTGAGGTTGGAACACAAAATGTGTTTTTCTCATTAATTGGACTTATTGGAAAGGGATCCCCGGTTCAGCTTACGTGTCATGTTCTTCCATAATTAAAACAGGGGCTTTTAAACTGTAATCCTCCTGACCAACTGGGGCTTTGTCATCTGGCTCACTATTGTTTCTCTGTCACCTGGTACAATGCCCAGCAGAGTTGTCACACATGCACATATAAAGGTACCAATGAATGATGGTTCACTGAGCTCTGGTTCACTGAGCATGAGCCAGAAGTCTCCTCCAGGCTAATTTTCATCTCTCCTCTGGGCTCCCACAGCAATTTACATTTACTGCATCGAGGCACCACTGCATCCCAGCACAATTGTTTGTTTGCAGGTCTGTCTCTCCCACTACTACTCTGTGAGCTGCTCAAGGCCAAAGTCAGGGTTTTGTTATTTTTAGACCCTCTGAGTTTAGTCCAGTGCCTCACTAACTGTTTAGTAAAGTAGTAGATAAGTGATTTTTGAAAAATTTTCTACAGTTTATTTTGACCCTTTGCCTCTTCATTCCTGGCCATAATCTAATCATTCAGGAGCCCGGACTTCAGAAGCACCATCGTACTCTCTGCAGAGCCTGGACAGCGAGCTCTGCAGAGAGGAGACTCGTTGTTTTAGAGTAGTTTTAGGTTTGCAGAAAAATTCGCCCCTCTCATTCCTCCCCTAATTTGACCCAAAAGGGAATAAAGAACACAAACATACTGGAAAAAGAAGTATTGGTCTTGTTGCTCTTCTGTGGTATTTGGAAAAGAGCTTTAAACATGTATGGATACAATGAAGCCGGAAGAGGAATTGTGACTATTTTGTCTCCTACCTTTAGACAGAACCTCACTGAAACTGTTGCTAGGGCCAGGTCTTCTGGAAATGTCAGTAGTGTGCAGTTCTGAGAGCGGGCTCTGAGGGTGCTGGTTAAGGGCTCAGGCTCTGGGCAGGGACCATGAGATCCAATTTCAGTGCCACCGTCTGAAAACTCTGTACCTTTCGGGATGTTGATAACATTTACCTAGGATTTTATTGAAAGCTCAGTAAGTTAACATACGTAAAATACGTTAGGGCACTTAGTAAGTACTGCATAATATACCAATACTTGCTGTTATTTTTAATGAGAAGCTAAAATTTTGTTTTTTCACTGGACATTTTTCATGCTCTCGGTGCTCTATGTTGCCAGACTCTCCCTTGTTAGGTTGGTGAGTCACAGGGAAAGAGGTGGGGAAGTGCTTTGGTGAAGAAGCAAAAATGCTTCCAAACAGGACAGATCCGGAGCAAACAAGGCTACCAGCAGGGTTCCCAGGAGCCTCCTCCCCACTCCATCACCCACACAAAGCCATGTTCCTGCGGCAAGCTGCCCCTCAGGTTTGGGTCCTGTAGCTGCCTGCAATAGGGACTTGTCAGGGGTGAAATGAAAAATTTTACCATTATTTCTCATTTTTCTTCACGTCTCAGTCACTGAAGGTTTCCATTCAGGGCCATTTGGGTGTCATCAACACATCAAGTTTAAGGAGGAAAGATGATGGATTGTGAATGTTTATGAGGAAATGGCAGCAATTATAATGATGTTAATGAAGAGGGACGTGCAGAGATTGGCCCAGCAGGGGTTTCTCCAGAGCCTAGGATGGTGGAGGAACGTGCTCCGGTGAACTTGGGCAGTACCATTGCACCAAGATGGATGGATGGAACGTCTTATGCAGCAGCCCTTCCAGGTTTTTTTTTTTTTAAGAAATATGCCTTGTGGAACCAGATTTGCAAGTTTTACATTGAGTGAACAGCTATTTCTTATGTTAAGTTATTTCAGCTGTAGAATAGAGAATTGTTGAAATAAATGGCTAGAGAATTCGAATTGCATTCATTCTTGACATTGGAACTGACAAATAGGTTCATTCCCCCACTGAAATGGAAAGTTTATTGGACTGAGACACAGGCTGGTTCTGGGGAGAGGGGAGCATCTGCATTTTATTTTTACTGTAACTCTTCTAAGATGCTGAGAGAGAGTAAAATAAGATGCTTTTCTGAAGTCCCATTGGGATCCATCCCTTGCCCCACTCTATATATTTTACTGGAAATAAAACCAATTAAAACATTAATTTATAACCAATATAAAACCCAGTCTGAGAGCTGGTTATAACCCCACGAGTATGGCGTTCTCAGGAGGAATGGAGCTGGTAGGTGGTGGACGTGTTATGAGAACTGAGCATTCGGATGAGTTGAGCTGGAGCGCTTGCCAGTCTGAACCAATCCACCAGGTGCTGGGCATTTCCAAAGACTGATATTGAGATGGCCTTATGGGATCTGGAGGACAGTTTTGCCAGAGCCCAGAAAATTGTTCATATGAAAATTATGGGTTTCTCCTTGACATTTCTGCAGCATTGGATGCCTTTTTCTTCTCTGCCAGCAGAAATCACTGCAATGGAAGGTGCAAACGGTGTGGCACTCAGTGAAGCCACGAGCATGGTGAGGCATAAGGAAGCTGCAGGCTTGCCAGGTGGCTGGGCTCAACTCCCCTGGGCACTCAGGTTGCAGATCATCCTGGTCCTTTTGACTGTGTCATCAGAGGCAATGAAACACAGCTGCTCACCCTCTCCATACTATCCCTTCCTGTCTTCAAGTCCTTGATCACTGCATCTTCTCCCCTTCCCTTCTCAGACTTGTCAGAGGCCTGTACATCTAACAGACTTCATGGATTATAACTCACCCAGTTCCACACTGGGGAACAGCCACCCCACTAGCCCCGATGACATATCACTGATGGTTAATTTACAAAGGCCTCCTGAACCCTGGCATTGTCTACAAGGAAATCCCAGACTTCTTCTTCCTGTCTCCTGAGCATCATGTGCCCTTCATTTGCCCACTTCTGGCAGGAATCCCCGGTGCAGAGAGTGTCATCTGTGCCCGATGCAATCATATACCAGGTAATCAGACTGACGTGTGACATCCTAGGTATTTCTGGCCAATTCCAGGTTTGAAGTGTGAAGGCTGGGGAGCAGGGTCAGACCTGGGGAGCCAAGATCTATGTAGAGTTGGAATTTGGCCCTGATCATTCAAGCACAACATAGCCCAGGGCTTCAGATAAGGCTTCTGAAGTCTCAGGGGCCCAAAACCGCTGATCAGAGGGTTGTGTGTGTGAGTGCAGCTTACTTAAGAAAAGCTCTCTCTTAGATGAGCTCACTGCAGTCCCTCAATAGAACCGGTACCGGTTTCTTACAGAAACTCTTATGGGGTGTCCAACCCGTGGTTTGCAGGTCGCATGCGGCCCAGGATGGCTGTGAATGTGGCCCAACACAAAATCGTAAATCTACTTAAAGCATTATGAGATTTTTTTGTGATTACGTGTTGAAATGTATTTAATGTGTGGCCCAAGACAACTCTTCTTCTTCCAGCGTGGCCCAGAGATGCCAAAAGATTGCACAGCCCTGCTGGGGAATGTAATGGCAACACGCAACCTGCGACAGCACTGAAGATTAATTTAAGTCACAACTGTCCCTGTGCCCACACTGAATCTTCGGCCATGCTCATCCTGATGACCTTCAGTGTCATTTCTTTATCTATGGCTGGCTTACTTGAAAGGTCATGCTTTTCCCATACTACCTCTTATTAGAAGAGACTCAGGAATTGAATCCTATGCTTAGAGAAAAGTCAGGTAAGAAAGAGAGAACTTTCTACGTTTGGGACCAAATAAATTTTTCGCACTCAGTCATCTGTGCTAGGTAGTCCTGTGATATGAGCCAAAGCTCCAAGGCAGTACTTCAGGGGGCTGCAGAGCTGCTGTCAGGAGGACCAGACTAGGTGGGCGCATCAGACAGGATCTTGAAGGACGGGAATTGAGTGTCCAAGGTAGAAGCAATCATGCCTCCTCCCAAGAGTGGTCTGAATGTTTTCTTTAAGAACTTCAGTGTTCTGTGGGCCAGATGTTAAAAAATGTTGATTGTATGGGGATGCTTTCACGAGTTTCCTTTCCCAGCTGCTGCTATTAATGCTAGTTACAGTTTTTGAGCCCTTATACGGTTTAAGCTTTCTACATAATCCTATGCAGTGAGTGCACCAGATTAATCCCACTCTCTCAGCTCTAGGCCTATGGCGACATGACATCCAGGGCTGCTGGCTGTCATTTCCAAGCTAAAGTCAGTAAGGATCTAGGCCCCAGGACATTCAAAAGGGAGAAAAGAGATTTAAGCTCTATCAGTTTGCCAATAATATGGTAGACACAATCCCGCTTTTTTGCTCAAGTAGAAGGAGAGAGTTGTGAGTGGAGGTGTTGTGTGTCGGAGGATCCGCTTTACGCCTGACCCCACACTGCTGATCGACTTAAGCTCCAGTGCAAACTTTCCAGAAAGGTAGTTTGACCAGTTTTGCTAATCGCTGTCACTGCTTCTGAGTAGAGCTCGTCAGTGCAGGCTACCTCAGGATCACCTGAGGGGGTGACACACATTTTGGGGACCCACACACCTCGGGGACCCACACACCTCAGAGACCCGGGGAAGTATGTGCAGCCCGTGGAACCGCAGTGATGAATGCATTATGTCAGGCTCTAGGGCACTAGCTTTTTTCAGAAAATTCTATTAAAATCGTTCCCATTTTCAGAGGGTACGAAGCAGTTTCCATTTCCCATGTGGAAATTATCTCCCAACTTTCCCTGAACGAGCTAAACGCAGTCGCGTTCCTCAGTTATAACAGTGGGCACCGTGGTGCCACACATACCTGCTAACTATGCTAGCCACGAGGCAAGCCGACAACCAATGGGATGCTAACTATGCTAGCCACGAGGCAAGCCAACAACCAATGGGATGCTAACTATGCTAGCCACGAGGCAAGCCGACAACCAATGGGAAAAGACTATCAGGACCTGGAAAGAACATCTGCTTTTAACACACGCTGGAGGGGAGACTTTAATGGGAAGTGGGGATGGCCGGGGGGCGGGGCAGGGTGGGGGGGAGAAATGCAGACAACTGTACTTGAACAACAATAAAAAATGTGAATAAATCAATAAATTAAAAAATAAAAATAAAAAATAAACGAAAAAAAGCAAATACTTAAAAAATGTACCCGATATTCATTTTCTCTTTCTCTGCATAGAGATTGAATAAGTCATCTGTATCAACAAATTCCCAGCGGTCCAAATTTCCAATGCGTTGCTGGACATAGAGGCAACCTCTCGGAGACCCTCTGTGTGTCACGGTGGTCGATTATTCATGCTTGGTTCTAGGAGTCAGATAGAAATATTCTGTTAGATTTTCCATATCCATATTGTCAAGGAATATTCTTTTTTTTTTAAATTACTTTTTTTTGTCAAGGGATTTTCTTAAATGCCATGATTGAAGTTTTGAATCTTGCGACCAGCGTCCTGATGGTACTAGGGAGTGTCAAGCCTGCTTATTTGACAATACCCATGACATCCAGGTGTGGACAAGCTTGCAGTCCTGTGTTCTGCTTAGCCGTTAATAGTGGGTTAATTCTGAGGTTTCATAAAGGTTCTGAGGTCTCTCGCTTTCCTGAGGTTTGTTTGCTTCAAAATATATTCATGTTCAACTTAAATCTGTTTTAAAAGTCATAGCAACTTGCATTTATAATTAGAAAAGGGACATAACTTTCCAAAAGAAACCAAATAACAAACACTGCCTGGGAGCTCGATTTCAATGTTTGAAAGGAAACCTTAAGCAATTGAAATTTTCCATAGCTGACAGGAACTGTGGGGGATGGGGGTGGGTTATTGGGCAGAACCAGAGGCTGGCTCCCCCTCTGTCCCTAGAAACATGTGTAAGAAGGCGGTATTTGGTGTGGTATTGTGGTGTCATTCTGGTATGATGTGTTTGTCTTTTCACCACTGGAACTTGGGCTATGACACTGGACCGAGGGGTGACTCACTGCTGGTGAGTTGGCCAAGCTCCCGGACGTGTTATTGGGGTGAAAAGGAGTAGGAGAGAGGAGTGAGGGGACCCACTGTGAGTCTGTGTGTTTGCACAGGCAAGATGCAACTCTCAAGGAAAACAGGTAAATCAAATCACTGGGGATGGTAAATTAACTAAGGAAGTGCTTTACACATTTTAGATGATTCCACAGCGCACAACCGATTTACAGAAGAAATTAAAGCCCAAGGGATTTCTTGGTGAAAAATTATGGAAAAGAATAAAACAGTGAAACAGATTAAAAGTATTTTTTTTTTAGTGGATCCAAGATGTTGTCTGTAAAGAATAGCACATTTAATTCTATAAAAGGTTAAGGTTATTTGTCGATATGTGATGGATACTATTGCTACATGAATGCAATCAGAATTTTATAATGGGCAGACTAATGCCGTGGTTATTTAAGGTGGAGACTTAGCAAAGGGGTAACTTGGGCAATGAATCCTGCTGCCTATTGTGTTTACCCTGGAGTTCTAGGACCAAGGTGAGGTTTCCCAGGCGAGTAAGTGTATCTTTATTCATTTTATTAGGACGTTGGGAGAAGAGAGGAGTATTTGAACACAATGCTCACTTGTGGCCTGTCCTTTGGGCTCTCCCTGTTTTCACCAATAGGGCCATCCTCATTGTCTGGCAGAATTCCATCTACCTTCTACAACCCGGATCTCAGAGTGTTCGGGAAAGGATCCTTAACAAAAGCCTTTTAAAGTTGTTCGCTCCTGTCAGGAGAATTCGAGAATCTAGGGAAGAAAGATTGCAGAGAGAAAACTAGTTAAAATGCTGAAAACTCAGAATTGTGCATCTATCCACAGAGGGGCTTTTAACTGAGGTATACAGATGTAGCTGAACTGAAGAAATTATTCAACTCAACACTGCAGGGAAAAGCAGGGGTAGATTAAGCAATGATTGATAAATTAAGTGGGTAATTATTTCTATTTAAAAAAAATTTTTGCTTTAATTGCATATCCCTTTAAATATGTAAGGTAGAAGTCTTATGCTGAGTTCAGACAAGTCATTCAATGTTTGGCAAATAGAAAGAATCTACCAGGTAGAAGTTGGAGTGAGAAACTCTAGCGATTCCCAAGAGAGTCCTCATCCTTAGGGCAAGGGAGCCTGGCCTACAAGCTTGAGCTACATTATAGGAGGGATTCAGGCTCTGGGAGGAGAGTGACTCTGAGTGCAATGCAGTGATTGCCCACTCAGGTGTGTAGGAGCACGTAGAACAAACTCCCTGCCTTTGGATTCCAGCTCCACGTCCATGAAAGAGGAGTGAGTGTGCAAAAGTAGAAACAGGAAGAACCGTCTACAAGTCTTTCAACTTTGAAGCACAAGCGGTGTGGCTTTGGCACCACTGTGACCAAAGTCTAGTCCACTGTGACAATGGAGGCTCTCCTGCCAAAGAGACTTAGGGCATTTTGCAGCATTTTTTAATCGACAGATAAAAAGCTGTCCAGTTCAGTTTGAGGAAACTTTATACATAAATTGTGTGCATGTCTGTACGCCTGTGAATATACATATATACATGTATATATATGTATTCTTATATCTATCTATCTATCTATCATCTCCACAGGACTGTAACATGTACATATTGAAAAGGACTGTAATATGTACATATCGAGATCAGAACACATTCTAATTTTGCTACTATTTCCTTCCTTGATCACTGTGCTTCTGGTAATTAATTCCTTCAGCTGTTTTATGTCTGAAATTGTCTTTCTTTTACATTCATTTTTGAAAGATGCTTTCACTGGGTGAAGAAAATATAGAATCACGGTTTTTCTCTTGTAGGGCTTTGAAGTACTTCTGGCTGGCATTGTTTTTAATGACTAATCTGCTGTCATCTTACGATGTATATTCTTCCGTATATAATGTGTGTGTTTTCTATCGCTGCCAGACTTTCTATTGATTATTAGTTTTAAGCAATTTGGTGTGATGTAGTTTCCTTCACATTCCTTGTGCTTGGGTCTTAAGATTCTTAGATCAGTGGGTTTATAGTTTTCATAAAATGTGGAACATTTTTTAGACATTATTTCTTCAAATGTATTTTTTTGTTCTTTCCATCTCTTATTCCCCTCAGGGACTCCAAATACACACATATTGGACCACTTGAAAATTTCCCACAGCCCTCTGATGTTTCTTTTTCCCGGTTCTTTTTTTTCCCTCTGTTTTCCTTTGGGATGGCTTATTGCGATATATTCAAATTTACTAATATTTTATGCTATGTCTAACTTGCCATCAATTCCATCCTGTGAGTTTTTTCTATCTCAGACACTGTGGCTTTTGTCTCTAGACTTTCAACCTGAATCTTTAAAAAATATCTTTTCATGTCTCTACTTAACATGTTAAAATTTTTATCTGGTTTCTTAATCGTGTAGAGCAGAGTTTAAAAACCCATTTTAATGTCCTTGTCTACTAATTCAATTATCCTTTTCATTTCTGGGTCAGTTTTGATTGATTAATCTTTTTCATTATTATGGGGTATATTTTTCTGCTTCTTTGCATGCCCAGTAATTTTTTGCTAAATTTAAGACATCGTGACTTTTCTTGGTGCCTGATCTTTTGTACACCTGTCAATATTCTTGAGTTTTGTTCTAGGATGTATTTAAGTTACTGGCAAGCAGTTTGACCTCCTCAGGTCTTACTTCTAATTTCTGTTAAGCAGGACTAGAAAAGCATTTAATTTGAGACCAAATTCTTTTCCCACCACTATGCTGGCAAAACCTTTCTGAATACTCTTTTCAATGCACTGCTAATTAGGAAGCTTTCCCCTATTGCTGGTGAGAACAGGCATTGTTTCCAACCCTGTGGGAGCATTGTGTCTCTTCTTTATAATCCTTTTGTTTGCTTCTTTTCTGATCTTACACAGCCTCCCCCCATGCACATGCTGACAATACTCAGTTGAATACTTTAGAGGAATTCTTTGCAGATCTCTGGAGTCCTCATTCCTTGAATCTCTCTCCTTACTGGTACCAGGCCTTACTAAATTCTAACTACCTTTACCTCTTTGGCTCCCACCTCCATCTCCTTATTTCAAGGAGTATGCAGGGGTCTGCAGGAGTCCCCCCTCCTGAGTAGACTGGGGCAATCATAGGACTAACTTTATTTCTCATTGCTTGTCACCATCCCTTGATACCTAATGTCCAGTGTCTTCAGGACTATTTTCTTAGGTCTGTCTTGGTTTTTAGCTATTTTAAGTGGGAGGTTATATCCAGTTCCTGTTACTTCTCCCTGGACCAGCATTTATATTCACCTTGTTCTGGGACATGGACAGAGGTGCAGGGCAGGAGACCACCTGAAATGTGCCATCTCAGGATCACGGAGCATGCTGTTCCCTCTGCAGAAAACACTGTTCCACATATTGCTCACCTGATGAACTGCTATTAGTCCTCTAAGTCTCAGTCCACACAGGACTTTGTTCAGTAACCTGTCCGATGGGCACGTGTTCTTCCTTAGCTTCCCTTTTAGATGATGTTATGGTATTCTGCACTTCTCCTTTTGGCACACTTATTCACAGCTACGTCTTTTCCTCGTCTGCCTTCCCTGCAAGCTCTATGAGGACAGAGACGTAATGGTCTTATTCCCTGCTGGAGCAAAGTAGGTTTAATGAATGTTTGACCAGTAAATAGACGATAAAAGCAGCATGTGTGGCAGGGGCAATGGTACCTGGTGAGTGATGGGTATTCAGAATAAACAGGGAATCACATGATAGCTGACTGAAATTATTATTTCTTAAAGATTTTATTTATTCATTTTTAGAGAGGGGAAGGGAGGGAGAAAAAGAGGGGGAGACACATCGATGTGTGGTTACCTCTTGCACGCCCCCTAGTGGGGACCTGGCCAGCAACCCCAGGCCTGTGGCCTAGACTGCGAATTGAACCGACGACCCTTTGTTTTGCAGGCTGGCCCTCAATCCACTGAACCACACGAGCCAGGGCTGACTGAAATTATCAGCTAGATTTACCTATAAGCATATCTGAGATATGTTTTAAAAAGTCCAGAAATAATTCAGGGTTGGAGACAAGGTTGGGGACATTCCTCCCTAGAGAAATGAGGTACTTCATGGTTAAATTGGTGGGACAAGGAGAGTCAGTAAACTCTAGGGTATTGTTATTATGATTTTATCTGTTTTTATAGGCTGATGCACTTGGAAATGTACTATATATTATGTAAATCATCATATCATAATATGTAATCCTTATAGTACACATCATGTGTACATAGAATGTTATGTGGGATAAATATTTTTATTTTTTTATCGCTTGCTTTACCCCTCAGAATGTAGCTCTATGAAGTCAGGTACTTGGCTTGACGTGTTTTCTGCCCTCTCCCTGATCCTAGAGCAATGCTCTTCACGTAGTAGGCACTCAATAAATTTTGGTTAAATACAGGAATAAGATACCTTTGTAATACTCCATTTTAATTCTAGTTAAATACTATGCTAAACGACTATTTTTTCTTTTTTGTTTACTTTTTTCATCACAATTAAGTGGAAATCAAACTACATTCTCTCTTCATTGGATCAGGCCCGTAGGGAGTCTGGCTACTGAGGTTAAAGTGGCTTAACGAGGGCTCCCGTATTCACCTGGTGGCAGCTTAACTTAATTGCAGTTGAATTACCAAGGAGGAAATGAACAGCTTTTGGAGAGCTGAGCTTGACGACTCAGACATGTGGAAGCCCTGGGGTGCCCAGTGTCCACAGTGCGCCTGGCTTGCGAGACAAGAGCAGCATTGCATTAAACAGTGGGGAAGACATCATTATGATTATGATTAAGCTGCCTTGTAGGGCAAAAAATATTCTGCTAAGAGAAGGCCAAAATCCTGCTGAAAACATCACTGCTTTGTCACTTACTACAAATTTCTGGTGACTTTTTTCTTCCTAAGTCACAAATAGTAATAGGAAGTATTACTGCCTCAACATGAAGGTTAGCAGGATGAAGGATGGAGGATGGAAGATGTGCAGGGTGGGGTGTTATAGAAGCAAGGAAGGAACAAGGATTTATATACACCAAAAAGGTACAGTTATCGGGGACAGTCAAGGTCAAGTACAGGGTTCAGTGCTCAGTACGGAGAGTTGAGAACTGACTGTGGGAGGATCAGAGATAAGGCCAAGAAGGAAACCTGAAGATTAGTACTCAGGGAAGGCACGTGTGGCACCAGTGATGAGGGCAGAGTGGATAGTTTCCAGAGTGACCTGACTTAGATCAATTGGATAGCACCTTTCCCCAGAGCTGCTTTCAATGAAAAGGTAAGCACGTGCCAGCTCTTGCTGCCTATGTGTGGGTACCACCTGGCTCCTCGCTCCACAGCTACCTTGACTCATGACAACAGAGTGAGCTCCAGATGGGAAAGGCTTGACTCTGTGTAGGTATGGGATTTGATGGGTCTATTAGGACAAAGCAGAAAATAAAAAACCAGTGCCATTCTCTACTCATTCTTGCTGTCATGAAACAGAAACCACTCTGGGTATCTTCAGCAGAAAAGGACTTAATATGCAAAGTGAGGTGTTTCAAAGTAATTAGCATTGCTGCAGGAACAGAGTCAAGTGCTGAAATTATTGAGCTCAGGGACATACTGGTAGAGCTGCCATCCAGGGATCAGAAAGCCGCTGTCTTTGCCGCACATGCCTCTTGAGACCCATGAAGCTGGAGCTGGACACTGAAATGTCACATCTGGCTTCCGTGCCTTGATTCTCCCGTGTGCAGGTCTTAGCTTGCCAGCATGAGCAACAATGGGAAGGTAGCCCCTGCTCACTTTCATCTTGTAAGGATCATTCAAGGGGATCTAATTGCTAACACCTAAATCAAATGCAGAATCTGAAAGACCGGGGAATGTGGGGTTTTGTTTTTGTTTTTAGTATCCATTTCTCTCTAGCCAAGCCAGGACCAGGGCGAAGCAAGAGAGGAACCTGGGACATAAAACTGATAGAGGCCCTCAGTCTCAGGGACAGGCATCCACCTCGCAGATGTCCACCTCCTAGGAATATTGTGGCGATCAAAGGAGAGAAGTCTTTTACAGAACTCAGGGTAGTTTTTTAACACTACTTACTACTTCCTAGATCAATAATTTTTAGCTGTAGGGAGAAAAGGAGAATGACGTAACTTTCTCTACTCCTATACATTCTCTTCAAAGAGTCTCCTTCCTCATTTCCACCCTTAGGTAATACAGGCTTTTGAGGGTGATGGTTGTAAGACCAGGAAAGACACCTAAAGATCAGTAGTTTGGGACAGCATGTGTGGCACTGGTTTATCACATGTCCTGCTGTTTGTGGGTAGCACCTCCCTAAAATGAATGGGCCTCTGTTACCTCTGTCCTAAGATTTGAGTCTTTAGCAGCAACAAATGACATTTAACATCTTGTTGCATCTGCCTAATTCTTTCACACATAATAGCAGTCTGTTAAGAGGCTACCTTAGAATGTCATCATTTTTTATGTAGATATCAACAGGAGTGATAACACTAAGCTGTGACCACTGATAGTTTATATAAATACAGAACATATTTTTAAATGGATAAGTCATGGGAACGGCATTAGGACACTGGCCCTTGAGGAAGACAGAG
>VMDR010025553.1:0-14434 GCA_007922815.1 Macrotus californicus | reverse complement strand
TAGTTCTGCTTGTTTTATTTTTGTGTTGTGCTTATGATTTATTTTATATAAATTTTTATAATACTTTACATTAAAAAAATTGATGACTTAAGTATCTGAATTGGATACCTTCATTTGTCTAAGAAAAAACAAATGTTTTTGTGTTCTTGATGAAAAAAGAAGAAAAAAACTTCAGAAATTAGCTTTTTTGGTTCTTTGTTGCCAGTTATCTTAAAATAAACTCTTGCCAACTACATGGTGAAGTGCTGATTCATAGGCAAATAAAATTTTCCAGGCATTTATAGAAATGTCATCAGAGTCCTCTTCACATCTTCTTAAATGGACATGGTCCTATAACAGGGTGTAGCCAGGCTTCCCCCCGCCCCTGCCCAGCCCTGCAACCCCCAGCCCTCAAATGAAGGATTTGAAGTGTGGTCTAGAACTCAGGGTGTCCAGGAATTATAAAATATAGGGTATCCTCATCCCCACAAGTCTGAACTGGGGGGTAGGACACATGGAGCAGAGCCATTGAGAGTTGTTTTGCATATCAACAGTTGGCCAGCTTCATATCTGATATCCAAAAACATTTTATTCAAAATATCTATAACAGCTGGGTAGTTTCACGAATATGTTAAGTAGCTATGGCCATGCCTTGAGTCAGGGAGATGGGAGTGACTTCGACCCATGATGTAACCAGAAGGCAACTCCCCCTGGTTACAGCGCCTGTGTGAGAGCTTGGAGATGGTTCTCTCCATGCCATGGGACCAGGCCTGCCCGGACTAACTATGGCAGCCCAGAAAAACTGGAAAAATATGGAATGCTGGCAGGTGTGGCTGATTGTGGGCAGAGTCGGAAATTGGGATGCAGAGGAAGATTCTCGCAGGGATTTAAACCCAGGCACAGCAGCCATGAGGCGCAGACCAGGTGGCTGTGTGGCTCCCTTAACGACTGGCCTTAGGAAGCAGGAAAGCAAGATGTAGGAGCCATGCAGTGCTCTCTCTTAGCAGTTTGGAAGAATGCAGGAGAGACAATTCGAGAAGGAAAGGGGTGAAAGGACTTGCTGGTGGGCCATAAGAAGGTGCCACGTGGTTTTGGATTAAGAACTGGAAATCGTGGCCACACAGCTGATGGTGCTGGGGACTGCAGGAGACTTGCTAGCTGAGCCATGCACTTCTATTTTTCCTGAGATATGGTACCCCAGGATGGCCTGCCAGGGTAACGAGGAAGGAAGGACTGTGTGTGTTTGTGGGTGTTTTAAAGGACTTTGGAATTTTAATGAAGACATTAAGTCATTACTCTAAGTCTGTGTAACTTTTGAATAAATAGTTCCTTTCCTTTTCACCAAACACTGGCATTGAGAGCCATAATTCCAATTCGTAAGAGCAACTGGCAAGGTGAATCTGGTGAAGAGAGACCCCAGGAGGTTGAGGATCCATTAGGTAACAGTATCTTGTCCCCACCATGGGGTCATTCTGTAACAGTCCCACTCATAGAAGATCAGGTATCTTATTCTCTCAAATTAAAAACACTTAAAGCTTCCTACCTCAAATGAGCAGGAGGTCAAACGTTTTTCTATAGGCCTCAGCTGCTACCTAACATTGTTCTCGAGTAACTGAGTGTTTCCAGTCCAAAGAGGCCATTCTGCCCCCAAAATACCCACTTAAACATAAAGTGGAGAGTCCTCTAATGCAGGGACCCCATTAGGAACGGCAGCAGGCAAAGCTCGCCTGAATTCGGCCTCCGGTCTTCTCCACGCCCCTTCTCTTCAGCAGCTGGCCAACGAAGGGTGCTCACCTGACTGCCACCTCCCTCCTGCCCTCACCTTTGTCTTCCACAAAACCAGTTCCTGGTGCCAAAGAGGTTGGGGAATGCTGCTTAGCGCACAGGATGGTCTATTGCTCAGCTCTGGTTTGGGCTGTGTTGCAAACTGGTCCCACCAAATCCAAATGATTTTTGTCTGAGTGGTCCAGATGGCTGCAGGGCCCTTCGTACTGGTGCATTGCTCTTGGGTTCTCAAAGGGACACTTTTTAAAGCTACATTAGCAGTCGTTTTTCACAATCACAAAGATCTACCAGGCCCAGGTGGTTGGGAGATAGGGAGGGGCCAGGTTCCAGCCTCAGTCACGCCTGGTGAAAACAAAACCTGCTGTCTGCTATGGGGGGCAGTCATAGTTCCCTCCTGGGGGCCTTTGATACCCCTTTTCGCCAGCTGACTTCCATCCTGGAGAGAGGTTTTTATTATCCAAACCTCAGAACGGAAGGGAGGGGAGATCTAAAGCCCCTGACACCTCCTAGACACCTGACTGAACTTGAAAGGGTCTTAGGGGAGCGATGGCCTTTTCAGGCCACAGTGCTCTGGTCATGTTCTGCACATGGGGAACAGGTACCCAACTGCCCTGAATTTGCATAATAAAGAGTGGTCACCAAGGTGATTCCTTCCACAGCAACCTTGGGAATCTTGCTAACCCTGCTTACTCCCCAGAGGTGACTGCTTGTAAATGGCAACTCCCTTTCACTTAAAAAAAAAAATTTGAGTTCACATCACAGGACTTTCCTGTAGTGGACTTGGAGTAAAAATAAAATTTACATGTGCAATATGCAGGTCCTCAGGTGGTGGAGTCTCCCAAATATCTAACAGGATTTTCGTGTTTTAACGTAAAATAGGTTGGAGCTGCAGATATTGGTTAAGCCCCTGATATGCCCTGTAATGCAAACAGCTTTCTCAGCTGATTGGAGGATCTACACCAGGAGGTTGTGGGTTCGATTTCTGATCAGGGCACAAAGCTAGGTTACGGGTGCATGTTTGGGTGACAACCAACTGATGTTTTTCACAGTGATATCTCTCTCTCAAATCAATAAATAACCGTGGAAACTGATGCTTGGACAATGTATCACAGAATCTAACCTCTTAAGGGTTAGAAAGAAACTTTTAAAAACTAGCCTAATCCCTATACCTCTGGATCTTTTTCTAACCACAGTTGCGTAAAATACTTGGTATAAACTCATCGATCAGAGAGCAAGTTTTATGCATCTCATTCTTTAAAAAAAAAAAGAATAATTTAAGTAACTTTATCCCAATCCAAATTAGATAAATTTTGTTATGTAAAAATCTGTTTTCCACAATACATCTGAGACATAAAATATATTCGGAGACCCATCCATGTATTTTCAACTGCTTTTAACATGGAAGACCAATCAGATATGCAAAGAAACAGTAATGATGAGTTTACTGTGTTAGGCAGTGCTCTGAGAACCTTGCTCATATTAACCAATTTAATCCTCACAACAATAGCATGAGGAAGGTAGGATCATTACCCACATTTTCCACATGAATTTAGGCAGAGAGACTAAGCAATCTGACCAATGTTATCCAGCTGGTAGATGACAGAGCTGAGATTGCAGACCCAGGCACAGTCTGGCTCTACAGCACATAATCTTGACCTTTATAGATATTACTGATTAGTTAATCCAATAAGTGTTTAATGAGCATCTACTCTGTTTGAGGCATTGTGTTAAACACTGTAGAGAATTCCAAAAATATGGGGTACCTATACTCAAGAAGTTCGTAATTTGGCCCCAGGCTGTGTGGCTCAGTTGTTTGGAGCATAACTGAAAGGTTGGGGTTCAAATCCCGGTCAGGACACATACCTACGTTATGGGTTTGATCGCCAGTCTGGTATCTAAGATCCCTAGTCTTGGCACATACAGGAGGCAACCAATTCACACTTCTTTCTCTCTCTTCCTGTCTCTCTACAAGCAATGATAAAATGTCCTCGGGCGAGGATAAAAATTAAATTTTTTTTTTTTAATTTTGATTGCTGCCTTAACTACAGCATTTGTGTGTGGTTACGCTCATCAGTCTGAACTTTCTTCACTTTGCTCATCAGTCTGAACTTTCTTCACTTTGCCCATCACCCTGACCACGGTGCTAGGTCCTAGAATTGCAGGCCAGAACCACAGACTTAAGAGTTGAGCAAGATCTTAAACCTCAGTTGAATTTTTTCATTTTACAGATATAAAACTGAAGTATAGAGAAGTGTCTTGTTCAAGGTCACAAAGTTAACGAAAGGTAAGTCTCTCATCTCCCAATCAGTAAAATATGTTCATGGAAATGCATGTAAGTTAAATTTGTGCAAGCTTAACTATATTTTTGGCATCTAAGTGGACATTTCTGTGTAAAGGACTCAGTAAAAGACTCCATGTAAACATTTATCATTTAAAGTGAATAATAACCAGCCACCACCATGCCAAAAAACATCTTTTATAAATCTTGGTATTCATATACTGAATTTGGTGAAACTAGAAAAAAAAGAACTTTGTTTTTCTTATTGGCTGACAAACTAATTACCTAATATTATGAGAATTTATGGTATTCCTATTATGTGAACACCCCTTCCGTAATTGGGATATTCTCATAATCACTACAGGAGGTGTTTTTTAAATGGCTCTTTCCTACTTGCAAGACCATAATGAAGTATCACATTCCAATCCAACTCAATAAAACATTTCCAACACAGCTACAAAGTGATCACCTTCTTCTGAACTCCTGTATGATCATGTATACATTTTGATAATGTGTATTTCCCCCCAGTGTCAAGTTTGTAATCAGATCATAAGTGGGTTGAGAGCAGACGTTATTTTAGATATTCTTTGAATCTCCCAGTGCTTCGTTCAGAGTAGGAATTGTCATGCTTTGATTGTTAGATGAAGAGAATTTTTTTTCTTTTATATTCTATGATAAGGATACATCTTTTCTTAGCCTTGTATAACAGGAGGATCAGTAACATTTTACATCCAGAACACAGGGCCACTGTAAAAGGAGTCACAGAAGCTATGTCTGCCTTGGACTGGGAAAGAGAGAGCTCAATAATGGCCAGAGCTAAGAAGCTATTTAGCATCCCACTTTTGATAGCAACGATTTTACACATAGGAAAGGGCAGCCTAGAGATTTTAGCAAAGGAGTACCCAAACAGAAAACCCAAAGCAGTAAAAGATACCAAACAGAAGCACCTCTAAGTTAACTGTTTTTAGAAACTTTAATCCCATTTTGAACATCAAATAAATCCCTACAGACATTAAAATAAAATTCAGAGATCTAATGTTTCTCTGTAGAACGTGTGCTTTTTCAGGTATTCTATGCTTGATGATATTCCAGCCGATACAGGTATAAGTATGAAGAGGAGTGGTGACATAGTTATCAAAACATGAATGTGCCAGGTAACCCTAATACCCTACTGTACAGGTAAGAATTGGCAGGCATCATTGTAATGGCCAACATCATTGATGTGCAAGTAATCAGAATAGCCAAAGTATACCTCCTCTGGAAGCACAGCAGAGATAGTCCCCACCCCCACCTGGGCATGTGCAGGTCATTACAAATCCGAAAGCCTGTGCCTCAGGCAATGCCAAAATCTGAGTCAAAAGAAATCCACAAAATGGCATAAGAAAAAACTGTGTAACTGCCCCCAGAATTATCAGCGAAGTTCTCTTCCATACTGTTTGAAACACCTGCAATTCAATCTTGCAACCAAATGCACATTTATTTAACAGTATCATTGGCAGAATAAGCATTAGGATGTTTCTATCCATATGCATTGATTCTTGGAAAAGATTGTCTTGTCTTTGAGCACTTTGACTCTGACATTCTTTATTTCTTCAACGAGTCTTTCTTGCCAACCTTCAGAATCCCCAGTTGAATGGCCAAATTTGTCTCCCCTTCTTCCTCCGTCACTAGCTTTATGATAAAGTTTGTAGCATCCTAGAAGGTCTTGGTGATGTTCACCACCTACAGCATTTTAGAATCTTCTAACTGCACAAAGAGGTAGCTGGAGTTGGGCGCTTTATCTTTGTAACTTGATCAGACAACAACTGTTTCTTCTGTCTTTGTGAAGAATAGCATTTCAGTCTTCTCTATATTCAGAAAACTGAGAAATAATTTCCTTGGTTCTCCCAGAGTCACACATGACAAAAGCAAGACAATATAAAATTTTCTAATCAATTTGAAAGCTTAAATTAATCATACATGCAAAAGCATTAAAAACAACTAGAGAACATTCCTGATAGAGGTTGAGGCAAGAGTTGTTGTGCTGGATCAAAGACAGGAAGAAGAACTACGTACTTTCAAACAGATACCAAGATGCCTAATGAATGACACAACCGGCCTAACCTGTAGTTATGAAAATGTACAAGCCGCAGTATATTACAGCTTCAATTTATCACAACAGAAGCTAATCTCTTCCTTCCTTCCTCTTTTCTGCTAAAAAAAGAGGCTCCTATTTACCTGAATTTAAAAACTTAATGTCATCATTTTTTAGTTTCCTTTCTCCCTAAGGAAAAACTACACTAGAAACAGGATCTGAAATACTAAAATAGATATTGAGGAGGCCTGCAAGTGGGCGTTACTATTTTACTCACTCATGTCAAAATCAAGTTAAGTATTTACTGGCCCTGTTCGCTGGGGCCCTGAGCCTGGAGCAGGTATCACAGAGTAATCCAGCCCAACGCTGTCTCCACCCTCCTGCAGTTCTCCCGGGCAATCCCTTAGCATTACGTAGAAAACCAGAGGCCATAAATTAGATTTGCTGTATCCTTGGGCAGCTAATAGACTTTCTACAACTCTAAAGAGTGATTGTATCAATTAGGCAAAATCTGAAACTGTTTTTGGGATCTTTAAGTAGAAAAACAATGCCCTAGTTATCAAAAAGGTCAGGAACCTGGGGAAAGCAGGAGGCTGGATCCATCGCCAAGAGATAGCCTGGTTAAGGGACCACTGATGCCAGACACCATTGAGCCTGACAAACAGGGCAATGGAAGGTCCCTGACACTAATTCTCTTTTTCCTCCCTTGCAACACTTGTCCCATTCACAGCTGAGGGCAAGGACATTCCACTGTCCCAACTGAGGGTCATATGCCTGCCTTGGCTGCCAGGAATAAGGAAAAGTATTGGATTTTTTGGACTTCAACCCACATATTCCCATAATTACGTTTCTCCCACACAAGAGGGAGTTCTGATACTACACAGAAAAAGAAAAGAATAAGAAAAAAAAATCAGCTCCAACCATCTTAATACTAAGCCTACAGATTTGGTAGTCTCTGAACACATAACCACTTCAGCAGATTCTTCATGTAGTCAAGACAGAATCTGTGTTAAATTGCCACAAGGACAGTTTGTAGTAAGTACTTTTAGATCATGATGTTTGCTCCTCAAAAATTGTTAAAGCAATTTTATTGTACATTTTTTAAAGTTTTAAAAAATTCTACTTATATAGGTTAATTTTTCTGCCTTATAGACTCTACACCTGAATCAACTGTAACTAAAAAATAAAAAAATAATAAATGTTTTAAAAACTGTAATAAACCCTACAGTTCATAAATTGTGTTTCCACGTACCACATCAAGACATTGTCCCAATGCTGAAAATAGGGAATGTAACTTATGTTTCTGTGATATCTCAGTTACATTTCCAGAGAACTTCCCTAAAGAAAAAACACTTCATAAAATCAAAGCTATCTTTACAGTATGTGACCAAATGTTTTAAATCACAATTTCTGTTGCCCAACTAAAAAATGTAAAGAATGTACATTTCGTTTTGCTCAGATTCCTCTACCTGCAACCTAAACTCTGTAGGGAATAAAACCTGACAAATCTGGATAAAAGGGACTAATCTATTTTTCACGCCTTTACTGGCTGATTATACTTAAACTGAAGCTCATTTATATCATATTATTATTACAACTATTTATCTGAATTAAAAACTATTTGTGGGTTTTCTACTTATAGTTCTGGTTGTCAGCAAGCAGGTAGAAACATTACTAAGGTGGAGTTGGGAACAGTCAAAAATTTCACTAAGCATAGTCAACTGAGAGCCCTAAAATGAAGTCTGAGAAAGCTGACTGATGTCAATAGTTTGGAAATGAGAAGCCAGGGAGCTTTCCTCTTGCCTACAACCTGTTCTCTTTAGGAGACTGTTCTTGCTGGGCCTGATCCCAGGAGTCTCTGAGAATGCTGGTACTTGTGTCTTCTGGACAAGCTTGCCCCACTATCTGGCAATGGACCTAACCATGGATGCCTACTGATATATAGTCCTTCCCCCCATGACCCTGGTCTCCTTTCTGTCTAGACATTGACAGGCCTGCTTCCACATTCTACCAGTGTAACTCAGTCTCTGCCAGCCTTAAGTACCCTCTCCTCACTCTCATTGGTACTTTCTCTGGTATATTTAGCTTTATATTCATGAGATGTATGTTAACCCCCTACCATGTACAAATAATTATGACACATGCTGAGTTATTTGTTTGTATTAAAGATTTTTGGTGTATGGGAATAGAATTAAGGATTATTTCTACTTTTAGTCATACAGTTGGTGATAAAAGAGCTATTGGAACAGAGCTATGCTTACGATCCATCTGCTGATCCATCTGCTCATCTGGTACTTGCCGCACACTGGAATCAAATCCTTACACTTAGTAAGTACCTGAATAACTATACTAATAAATGAATATATCATCAGCTAATGTAAATCAGAAGCTATCTCCATTCTTTGCATGAAAATAGCAGGAAGAAAAAACTAGAGAGAAAATGAATATTCCGAGTCTATTCTTTTAATTAAACCTAAAGCCACTGTATGTGCCCGTGACTATTGAAATAGAAAAGGGACAAAGAACAAATAAATCTTTTCTGCTCCTTCTATATAGCAGTCCTTTATTGAGGATGGAATACATCAGTCAGAGCATCAATTTGTCAGTAAAATGTGTCTACTTTTGGCATGTTTTTGCTTTGGTAGATATAAAGAGAATGCACTGATGTTGAGCTACCTCATCTTTCTTCTCATTTGTAATATCCTTCATCAGAGATATGCCCCCAAAGCAATTAAATGACACCAAGAAAATCATTTCCCCTTCCTAGGCCTGAGATTCCTCATCCAAAACTTTGACAAGTGAATGAGAAAATCTCTCAGTTCCTCTGATTCATGTACACACATCAATTTATACATCATGATGTAGGCACAAGGTAAAGCTATACTGACTTGGCCACGGAACTTGCTTAAAGCAAAAGTGATATGTGTACCCTCTAAGAGCCAACTCTTTCTTCCTCTGTCAGAAGAATGGTAATGTCCCAAAAAGGACACCTGAACATTCAGTGCAGATGCAGATGTCAATCAACAGCTCATATCAACCCAATGAGACATACAGCTTTGTTGTTGTTATTATATCACATTCTATTAAAATCTAATGAAATACAACAATTTGCTAATAATTGAGTGTCAATTCATAAACTTTAAAATAGTTTTAATTTATAGAAAACTGATAACATTATGATATAATGGAAAAAATTTAAAGCAACTTTTAAAAATAAAAATATACGTAGTATTCATAGTAAAAGAAATGACTTCACATACAGGTTAGCTCACTGAATCCTTGAATGACTATTCCAAGTAAGAATCAACATTTTTAAAAAACTGTTCTTCGTCATTAAGATATTCCAAGATAATGTGTCCACCATTATATAAAGGACAATCCTCCTTAGTAATCCACATTTCCAAAGTATGATCCAAGGGTAATGCTTCTCCTGAAGTCATGTGACATAACCTTAATTTCTGTTACAAGAGAAATAAAGCACACTGTAATAAACAAAGACGCTTGTGTAACATATCCTGAAACTCCTAGGGAAAAGTTATTATAACCAGTTGTTACCTTGGCTGTTAATCTGTTGTTGTTGTTTCTGAGGCTGGCTAAAGAAGCTGCAAAGTCAATGACCTTCCCGATGCTCCATCGGCGGCAGAAGAACATTGGTTTGCTCTTCTCTTTGCTTTCCTTGGGCAAGAAAACCTGGAAGTAAATTCTTTCTGTCTGTAAAAATAAAAAAGTTAAAACACAGATTACATGCATGAACTAGTTATCTGTTTTTGTCTGGTGACATGTCCTCTTCTCTGCTCCTGGACAGAGGAATTACCCTCTAATGCACAGCCCAGCATCCACCTGAATTCATGGGAACAGGATTCAAAACCCTGACAGGGTGATCTGTGCAAACACAGGTTAAGTGACCTAAGGTAGGCCAGTCAAGGCCTTTTCCTGGGATTTTACCTTCAAAAGCTAGGGGAGGAAAGGGAGAGTTCTTTTTCCAGAGTTTTTTAGTCTTTGAATTAAACTTGGAATTGCCAGCTATCCCACAGGCCTCTCAGCTACTCCTAAAACAATGTGGGAAAAAAGTCTCCTGAAATGGGAAAGAATGAGTTCAATACACACAGAGAAGCCAAGGGCACGACTCATTCCATTGCATTTGATTCCTGGAATCTGGTCATTGCTAGAGACCAGATCAAAGCCACTCCCCTCATATAAGGGAAAAAATTGTTTTGATTAAACTACTTGGTATGGAGCTTCTGTCACTTGAAATTGAAAGATCCCTGAAACAGAAAAAATGTCTTTTCATGTGAAAGACCTCACAACGTATTTAGAGACCGCAGGGCTTTTGAGAATAAAGAAACTGAGAAAGAGAAAAGAAGAAAAGAGACAAGTACCATATTAATAAAAGAGAAAGACTCATAGATTTGGATGGTTCCGCTAATATTCTATACCCTATATGCTTCCTTATATTGTATTTTCTTGCTAAATTAATAAATGCAGGCAAAAAAGGAATAAGAGCAAAGGTGTTTCACCTTGGATCTTCCCTGATTCCTAAAATTAGCTTTGAAAAGTGCTGGCTTTGCAAAGGGACACCCGGCCTGATCCCTGGGTACAGGTGAGGCACCCCTGAGAGGTGTCAGTAGGTGCTGAAGGCGGCAGGATTTAAGACGCAGCCGCGTGTGACTCCATCTCCCTGGGTGAGGGTAAACAAACAAGTGTATGATGCCCTTTGCCGGGCAGAGATGCTGAAGCCCTGCGGGTAGCTAGAGAATCTTTCTACCCACTTCTGGATCACCGCCACCGGAGGAGGGGCAGAGACGCTGCACAGGCTGACATGCACCTGTCTAGCCCACAGGATGGGTTAGAAAAGTTGGATGCTCCCACAGCGTGCAGGATTTGGGGACAGAAGATTTAACCAGAAGGCACAGAGTCTCATTCCTTTTTGCGTTCCCCTCGCTCACCCAGTCACCCAGTGGACTGGAGTGTTTGTGAGACCAAGTGGATGTCGGTCCCGCTTGTGGCTCTTGCCTTGCCCTTGCTCACCCAGTTGGGAGCAGGCTCACTGGGACATGTGCCTTGCTGGCAGCAGCCCAGGGGACGCTGCAACTCTAGGCGACACAGCACGGGCCCTGGACTGTGTTCCCATTCTCTTGCTCTGAGAGCAGTGCATAGACACACAGGCTATGAACATTCACCGACCCCAGGGGCACGAGCAACCTTGGATGCTGGGGCCCCAAAACAGAGCCACTTGCAAGACAGGCTACAGTGAGCTGGTAGTGTGCCCCATCCTGGGGCAGGGAGGAAGCTGCAGCAAGGCAATGGCGACGCTGGCCCCACAAGTGCGCACTCAGGGAGAAAGAGAGCCAGAAGCTGGAGAGCCTGAGAACAGTTTGCCTAACAGCCTTGGGCTCCAGGAGGACAGATAAGAATGGAGCCGGGTGTCTGGACACTGACTCTGATCCTGGGGGTGGCTGGTTTCTTTCTGTGTTTTGCAGAAGAAATTGGCTTGGAGCCAATACTTCCCCATATTGGGCAACCTTTTAATAAAAACCTTTTTCCTTCCCCACCACTTTTTGTGTTACGCTTGTGCTCAGCGGTAGGCAGCCAAATCCCACTCTGTTCCACAACAGCTTTAACAGACCTATCATTGTCACAATAAAATTTTTGGTGTAAGAGAAGCATCTATAAGTAGCAGAAGAAAGATTACAATTATTTTAAGAAATATTAGATTCAAGACAATGCCCATCCCAGAACTAAAGAATATTGATTTGTTGAAGACCAGTGGAGTATATTATTACAGATAACAAATACTAAAAGAAAAAATAAGAAATCATTAGAAATTCAAGTTTTGGGACAAACTCTATAACCTAGTAGTTCCTGCTCCAAAATCATACTAATAAGAGTATAAATATGAAAAGAAAATATTAAAAAGATATAGCCTTACCTAAAACAAAGTCTGAAGATATAAAATGAAACAGAAAAGCAAAAGGGTGGGAACAGTGAGAGAGACATAGAAAGAACCTCCTATTCAACACAAACATGCACAATCTGTAAACTGAAATTTCAAAACAAATCAAATATGAAAATAAATAAACTTGAAAAAAAAGACATTTAAAAAAATTATTTAGGGTCCTGGCTGGGTAGCTCAGTTGATTGGAGCATCTTCCCAACATGCCACAGTGGCAGATTCAATCCCAGGTCAGGGCACATGCAAGATTAAAGCAATGAATGCATGAATAAGTAGAATAACAAATCAATGTTTCTCTCTCTCTCTCAAAATTAATAAAAAAAAAAACTAAGTTATTTAGGATGGACAATGAGATAGATTAAGAAATAATATCTGTGACAAAGGAAAAAAAAGTTAAGAAACCAAAACAGCCAGAAATGAAACAAGAAAGGCTATAAATATCTAATAAGAAATATAAATATTAAAAAATAAAGCTTCTGAAATAAAAATCTCAAACAGGATAAATTTCTGTAATCATCCATAAAAAGGCTTACTTGATTGGAAGCTTCCATAAAAAGGCTTACTTAAGGAAGTCATCTAGGATACATAAAATATAGCATGAACAGATTATCAAGACAAAAATCTCAAATCCAAAAATACACCTATCTGAAACTAACAAGAATTTCAGAAGAAAAGAGATGATGGAGAAGACAAATGATGGAGAAGCAATATTCAGAGAACAAAATGATTATAATTTTCCAAAAGTGAAGAGATAAGTCAAAATTTAAAATACCTCAAGGGCCAAGCTGGATGATTAAAATAAATCCATGCCTGAAACATCGCATTGAAATTAGAAAGTATCACAGGTAAAATCTTAAAAGCCACCAAAGAAAGAGTACCCATAAAGTACCAAGAATTGAGTGACAGTAAACATTTCCCCAACAGTAAAGAGGCCAATGTACAGTATATACAGAGGCGAGAGTCCAATAGACAATCCAGCTCGAGTGAAGGTAAAATTGGCTACTTTCAGACAAAAAAGCCTGAAAGAGTTTACCAACAATGACTCTGAATGAACTACTGAGAAATGTACTTCAGCAAAATAAAGTCCTAAGGAAAGAAGAAAGTCAAAAATATAGTAGTAAATTTACATAGTTATTGATAAAAAATAGTCTTCTGTGTGAACAAAGATGATGGGATGGGAGACATTCAAGTGAACAGGCATGTCAAGCTCCTTGTACTATTTGAGAGAATATAATAACAAGTGGCTTTAGATTTTGAGAGAAAAATTAGTGTTTAATTATATATTATTAAAAATATAAATATGGCTGTTAGCATCATTGTTATAACATATTATATTGGCGATTCTAGAGAATGTAGTATAAGAAAATGATATAACTAGTGTAATTATTAAAAAATAAAATTGCCTTGGCTGGAGTGGTTCAGTGCATTGAGCACCGACCTGTGAACCAAAGGATTGCGGGTTCGATTCCCAGTCAGGGCACATGCCTGGGTTGTGGGCCAGGTCCTCAGTAGGGGGTACACGGGAGGCAACCACACATTGATGTTTCTCTCCCTCTCTTTCTCCCTCCCTTCTCCTCTCTAAAAATAAATAAGTAAATAAATAAAGTCCTGCTTATGTTTTAAAAATTAAATTAAAGCTACCCTTACTTATGGTTGGGATGTGGCTGCATATGTAGAAAATCAAAGGCACTAATGGGGAATAAACTTCTAAGATTAATAACAGAGTTTTATGATGTAGTTGAATCAGATGAATATACAGAAATCAAGACCTTTTATCTCTACATTAGCAGTAAGTACCTAAAAATAGAGGTGAATGTAAATATTCTGTTCATGATAGAAATAAACCCAAAAGATAATCAGGAATGAAATAAGGAATAGGATTAAAATGAAGAAATATATGTTATAAACGGCTAGAAAACATCATCTGAATAACTGAAAAGACACATAAGGTTTAAGAGACAGGAAGGCCATGTAATAAAAATGTCACTTCTCTCAAAATTGGTAAATAACATATAATGCAAATCCAATATGAAAACTTCAGGATGTGTTTAATTTTTTTCTTCATACATTTTTTAATAGTTATACTTTGTTAAAAGTAGTACTACCTTTGTAAATTTAAAAACATCAAAACTATTTCAAAAAAGGAAATACTAAGGATAATCACTAAAAGAAGACTACAATCAATGGTTTCTAAACCAGCAGGATAAAAGAAAATATAGAAAATTCAATCAATACAAAAGATGACAGGAAAGAGAAATAAAGGAAAAGATGGTGAGAAAAAACCCTAAGAAGAAATACATCCAAATGTACCAGTGATCACAATAAATATAAACGGACTCAACTCACCTATAAAAGAGGGATACTA